>JANHGN010006640.1:0-37906 GCA_024605025.1 Megaceryle maxima | reverse complement strand
AAGTGGTGGAGTCACTATCTCTGGAGGTATTTAAAAGACGTGTAAGTGGTGGTGTTTAGGGACACGGTTTAGTGGTGACTTGGCAGTGTTGGGTTAACAGTTGGACGTAATGATCTTGAAGGCCTTTTCCAACCTAAACAATTCTATAATTCTATGAAAGCCATGTTAGTTCTTGAATATTTTGTCCTTAAAACAAATATTTTATCCTTAATATTTTAAGGATTATATCCTTCAATATTGTATCCTTAAAACTTCAAATTCTACAGTTTGCATCATACCAAAGTTGGACTAACTTTCTGCAAGTCACTGCATGCTCACTTGCCTCTTTTTAAAAAATCTTATGTCAGATTTGTCACTTCTTATTACCCTGGTACAGAGATCAGTCTAATTGATACATCACAGTGGAAAGCTTAACATTTTTCTTCCTGAGATGGCTACGAGCTCTTGCATGTAGGTTAAACACTCCTGCAATTTGTTGTTACTTACTCATTGATTTTTCATTCTAAAAACTCTCCTATTGTTAGTTCAACTTGAAATAGTTGCTTAGGCTCAACCACTGCAAAAGTACATGTGGAATGGATTGATCTTTTCTGGTTTGTCAGTACCCTCCCTGAGCATCTGTTTTTTACACTTTGAACAACTACTGGCCCCTCAGGCTCTCTGGCAGGTTTCTGATGTCTTTGAAAAAAAATGTATTATTATATGGTATGACTTTGGCAAGTTTGTGTTTTTTTCTCTCAAAGTTGTCCTTGTCCTTTCCCATTATAGGTTTAGATTTAAAGTTGTGGGGTTGTTCTTTTTGAGAGGGGCATTCTTGGGTTTGATCATGACTTCTATTTTCTGAAGTTTTTCCTCATAATTCTAAGCTAGGCTTTTTGGATTCACATCCAAATAAATTGCTAGAATTTTTTACAGGAAAGCAAGATGTAAGATCTGCTTATGTCAGAAAACTTTGTGACCTAGCAAGATCTGCAGTGTCTCTAAAATAATACAAATTACAAAATATACCTTCTGTCAAGGGTTGTTATGGATCCAGTGATGTAGCTGAAAACAAATGAAAGCAAATTGACTGCATCTATTTTTCAGATTGGGAAATACTAAACTTATTCTTTCTTATTGCCTGATTTGAATGCCACGCAGATAAGTTTTTCTGCACTGTGGTTTTAATTTGGAAGTGGGTTCCCCTACAAAAATTGACATCTTCTAAGCCCTTTTCTTGTTTTCCTAACATAAGCTATCTTAAAAAAAAAGAAAAAGAAAAAAGTATGCTATAGATGGCCCATATTTTGTTTATAGAATAACAGGAACCACAGCTCAAAACACATGCCAAGAAAGGTAATATAGCTATTAGAGGAAGTCAAGAGAGAATTTTTTAGAAGAGAGATGAGAGACACAAATGAAGCTACAAAGTTGATAAGAATAGAAGCAGCATGCTGTCTATAACCTTTGAAATAAAGATCTCTGAACCAAAGAAATGCTCAACCTTCCCCAAAATATCTCCTCCTAACAGAGATAACCTGATGTGTGCTGGACGGGATTTACTGCTCAGGACAAAGGCAGAGGGCTTTCTGAAGCTCCTTACTGGCATTATCACTCTGATCTAATGTATCTGAGCAGTATATATATAACTGTTGACACTGGTCAAAAAAACCTGCTTGAACAATACTTAACTCTGAATTACAATAATAAAATAGAAAAATTAGAAACTTTTTAGTGTCATGTTTATTCAACATTGTTCTACTGTAGTACATTTGTCTGCATATTTCAAGGCTGTACAAAGACTGATGTTAATACTTAATATCTATTAACAGACTAACCCATTTTAGTCAATAATTTACCCCTCCTGCAACCAGAGATCAGATATATACCATGAATGTGAGCAAAGAAAAAAAATGATAGATATTTTGAAAAATAGAAGAAAAAATAGATAGGAAAGTAAACCAGAAAAATAAATAAGCACATGCATTATGAATGTGACTTTTAGTATTGTGTATCTTAATAGTGAAAACAGATCTTTATAATATTTTGGCTATATTAACCATGAAGCAGAGAAGAAATAAAGTACCAATGTTGTATTGCTGGACAGTCTGGGAACAGAAGGGGTTACATCAAGAGACACAGTAAGTGTCACCAATGGGGTGTAGGTGTTACTGGTAGGGTGCTTGATCCTACAAACAATACTGGAATGGTGCTTACTACCATGGGTAATCTCCCAGGGCCAGACTCCCAGTTATGGTACAGGCACTGGCACCAGGGGGAGATGGCTTGTGTTTCCTGCTGCTTGGGGGCTTCTAGAAGCTGGTTTAGGTGCAGGCACAGACTAGGAGTAGTCTTCTGGCTTCTCTGAGCTGTATATCTGATTCACAAAGGTCAGCTCCAGGGCACTGAACTGCAGAGATCAGACCTACCTCTTCTTTTCTTAGACCCAAATCTTGGACCCTCTGAACATTTTCCCCGGAATCAACTTGGTCTTTAAACTCTCACAGAAACAGTGAGCAGGCCAGTATATATCTGCAGGGAAAAAATACACCTTCTTTGTGACCCCTTTGCAGCAGCCTAGCTGGGTCGACAGCTGAAAGGCAAAGATGCAATAGACTCACTGGACAACAATGGTACTATGCAAGGTAGTAAGCATTATGCAAGTTAAGATATGTGCTAGATATGAACTTCATGTTGGTAGGAAAACAGGCACATGTAGTAAAGTGCCATAACATGTATCCCTTTGTCAGTCAATGCAAAAAAAAAGGTGAGAAGGCAGCTGAGAGGGAAGAAGCAGACTTACACAACCCGCTCCACCCACATGCTCCTCATCCTCCCTGCTAGAAGATGTATGTATGCTGTCAGTATCACACAGGCCCAGATCTAATGACAGTTCCACCTGAATGCAACCTTCTTTAAAAAAAATAAACCAAAACAAAAACCAAGGCCCAAACAAACATGCAACTATGACAACTTAAATTGATGAAAAGTATCATCTACAAAAAAACAGTGAATAACATCAGTTAAGAGGTGGAGAGCCCTCTGTAGCCATGCCATACTCATCAGGTCAAACACTTGATTTAACAGTGGTGATCAATGCATACCTAATATGTACATCAACTTAATCTTTTTTCAGAGGGTTCACAATTTTTCCCATGAAGAGTATATTGTTATTCATAATTATGACTATTAGGAAGGGTCTGTTGAAAGTAATGGTAACTGGAACGGACATAGGCACTATTTCCATGCCTGTGGCAGCTGCTGCTTCAGTGCCAGTCTCATCCACCTTTACCACAGCCTTATGAATAGCCTGTGAAGAAACAGACATGTTACAAGTCAAAGGGGTACAAAACCAGTCACATAAATAAGAACTTGAGCAAAAAGTGCCTGAAGAAATCAATGAAAAGAAACAAGTTTTAGATGGATGGCTGTGAGTCTACTGTACAGATAGAAAAGTTGGAAAAAAAAAAAAAAAAAGAAGCAAGCTACAGGCAGCATAGCTTTCCTAGCCCCAGAGACAAAATGTCCTTCCTCATGTCCCTGATAGTGAAAACATTTGCTTTGTTTCTTCTCTTATTCCCTGCTCTCACTTGTGTGGATCTGTGGAGCTAGACTGAAGGTTAAAGACAGCAAGACCATATTTCACTCTGCATTAAAAGTTCATATAATTGAAGAATTAACATGCAGATTATCACAATTAATAGCATCCTGAAATTATTTTTTCTTAACATCTTGGAAAAAATGAGAGCAAAGGAGAAGGGCCGAAATGGAGGGCTAGATCAAGGAAACATTTTGACTGGCCCTGGCAATGGCTCATAGTCTTGAAGTGAAATGTTTTTAATAACTGCATTTTCCTTTCCCACAAAAAGTTTAAGAGCAAGCAGTGTTTCTCCTCTCTCCTCCCCTCCATAAGACACAAGCAGCGATACATCTTACAGCTCCCTGCTTGCCCACAGGCAGGCTAAAGAAGGTAGGCACAAACAGAAGCAGCAATGAATGACTAACAATAATTCAGGAGGGTACCAAGGTGTGAGTAGATGACAATTTGTTTGTGTCTGTTTTATAAGGGTGCCCTATGCACATCAAAAAGGCCTCCTAGAGAAAACATCCAAACAAAAAAACCCCAAAAAACCCCCCAAAAAACAGTCTTGCAACCTGCTCCAGCTTAATTGCACTTGACAGCACAAGTAACATGGCAACATGCTCTGTATGCCTTTTCAAGGGAAGCAAAGCCTCTTTACACGTTTTGCATCATGAATACTTGTGAAGAAAGTGATGTAAGTATCAGTAACCATGGGCCCATAAAACAAAAAGTAATATGACTTACCTGGGAAATTCTGTGCTGGGGCTGCCCAGTGATCCCAGATAGGTCAGCCTTATCAGTGAATACATCCATGATGCCCATTTTATATAATATATCTTTTAGGTTATAGGTCCCATAAAGAGTGAATTTCGGAAGATACAAATTTGCTGAGCTGCCAGAAAAGAAGTGCAAGAATATGGTGAAGCTTGTGATCAGATATCACAGTATGACACAGACTACTGAAAGACAAACTCATTTTGCTTTCTGATCAAAGACATTTTGCTTTCAGTCTCTCTCTCTAGCCTACATGGGAGATGTATAGTGACATTAATCTGGAGAGAAGAAAAGAATGTTTCTAATAGTGTTGGAAGGTTGGTTGAGAGAATAGGGTTGTATGTTGCTGGCTCACATTCTGCAGTAAGCCAACACATGAACAGTGAGATTGACCCAGTGATCATTCAGCACAACAGTACAGCTGTACCTCCCTAAGGATCTTCATCTGACATTTTCAGAAGTTAGTGATATTTTGTGCATTCTGCTGGAAGCACCTTCATCATGCCCCATTACTGAGGATGCAGATTATTCACCGTGTGAAAAAGTGATTGTGTTAGGGGTCTAAGGCTGGGCAAAAGAAAAAAAAAGAAAAAAAAAAAAAAAAAAAGGTTGGCCTTCTGAGTTTATCATTTAAAACAGGACAGAAAAAAATCACAAAGGTATACCAAAGAACCATGACAATATGAGGTAGTGATTGTGTGGATGACAAAGTAAATAATAAAAGCACATTGACAGTATATAGTTAGTTAATAGATTATTATTTTTCTATGTCAAGTCCAATGTCTGACTTATTAAAATATTTTTTTCAAGGTGACTAGTTTGCATAAATTAATCAATGTTCCATATTCCTGAGTCATTTCTTTCTTGCTTTTTCAGTAAGGTTCTAACCATTCCTTTTCAAAGGTTAAAAGCAACATATACAGATAGAAGCAGTATAATGAAACAGTGGTTAGTGACAGTGCTGACAGTGGGTACTGTTTCCTTGTGAGAAGCCAGGACAACAGACCAGTGTTCCAAGTCAGGGAGATGTGAGGCACTTAATGAAACTGGCCAAAAAGCAAGTCATCCAGTGGATAAGTGGGAAGGAAAGGGGCCATACCTCCAGTGTCACACAGCATCTCATGCCAAGACTGGCTGGTACCCAAAAGTGAGAGTGCCAGTGGATTGATAACAGGGTGCTAATCTCTTACTTCTGCCTAATTTCTGACTGTGCTGATTGCTGTCTCAATTGAGGATGCAACTATCATTAAATCATCTATCTTGCTATTACATAAGGACACTTATTCACAAGCCCCCACTTGCTTTCAACATGCAGGAAAGGGAAAGCTATAGGCACACAGCAACAATGCAACCAGGCAGGAAGCACTGGGATACACTTTCCAGAAGAGAAAATAATGTTTGCTCTGAAGTTCAGCCATTAAATATATCTCAGCTGCCTGCACTGCTAATACTTTGGCATTATCCACTGTTCAGCGGCCAACAGTAATGAAAAATATTCTTCACAATGCTTCTGCAACTTGTGTCAACAGCAGTGCACAGAGAAACAAGGGCAAATGTAGCTTGCCCACAGTCCTTAAATCCTTCCATATCCCACATCAAACCCATTTAATAAGATCTCCCAGGGACTCCAAATAATAGAAAAGGTAATCAGGTGCTTTGAAAACTAGAGGGAAAAGAGGAGTTTGGTCATTAGTTTGCAGGAGAGAACTGTCATAATGAAAAATTAGGAGCTTCATGAAACAAGCCCATCTTCAACAGCAATGCCTTTTTATAAGATTTATATCTCATGGATTTTAGATAGATTATTCCAGTCTGGGGAGGGGGAAGAGGATGGAGAGAGGAAATATAAATCCCTTCAATTATAACTAGTGTCTTTCTTGCTGATTTTAAAGGCAATTTTGGTTTTTTTGACAAAATGATTCGTAAGTATCTTGATTCGCTGTCTTATTTGTCCTATAGTAATTTTAGTCACAAATGACATACTTTCTACCAGAAGTTTCAAAACTCTTACAGAGAATTACATACTTTTTTTCTGTCTTTTATTTTTTTTTTAAAATAGATTCTTTTAATAAGATTTAACAGAATTAAGAGCATAACTGTGGTTTTGGTTTTCTGTATTAGGATGTCATTTTTGTCTTAAGAACTGATTATGAAAAATATAATTTTCTGATGTGTATGCGTGAAGGTCTCTCACATGACACAGGAGATTCATGAATGAACACAAAGGCTTGATTTGTGAACATGAGGTGCCTACACTTTTACACATATTTTGTCCTTTCAGAGGCTACTACAACAGATGACACTCAACAGGAGTCTAAAGTCGGTTTTGGAAAGCATGTAGTCTTTCTGCCTACTAGTCTCAAAGTAACCTTGAAGCAAGTTCATCTTATTCCACTATTACCTTCCTAAGTCTTCAGAGAACCTGAATATAGTTGCTTTGCAATGTGCCAGTGGCTTTATACCCTTATTACTGAGCTTTGTCTTTACAATTACCAAATGAAAGTTGCTATTTCAGCATTAAATGTGCAATTACTGGTAACTGTAATAGGCAGAAAGAGAGAAAGAGATAAGAAAAAAGGATGAAAAAAATGTGAAGAGGCTTTAAGACAGAAATATGGGAGAGTTAAGATAGGAAACAAAATGCAGAAACAGCTGAAGTCCTAAAGCTGTGAAGGTTTTCACTTCCTGTAGTTTTCACTAAACATGAAAACACACGGACACCAGAAAGCCAGATTTCAACTTTTGTCAATGGGAATTCTTCTGTAGATTAAAACAGAACTAAAATTAGTGTCCTGATTCTGTATCACAGCCCAGCAAATTGAAACTGATTTGTCTCCTTGCCTACCATCTGAACCAAGAATTGCAGAATTTTACCTTTTTGAGACTAATGTCCTCCACCTTGACATACGTTCACAAGATAGTCTTTTCTCCAGCTTCCTCATTCTTCCTTGATCAGGCAGGATAAAAAATGCTGAAGCACCGCCTTTGTAATCCATTTGCACCACAGTGGAAGACAGTTGTTCATCATAGCCATGCTTGAACAAGCCCATTCCAAACATCATTGGGACTTCAACAGCCTTGTTCCCATTCACAAAGAATTTGTTCTTTTTAGTGTATTTTGGATCAAAAGGTTTTTCCCATTCAGCTTGAAATATAAGAGACAGAGTTACAGGATATTTTGAGGAATTGAAACCATAGGACATATCACCATAGGACACATCACAGAAAAAAAAAAAAAACTGGCACATTTGGATCAGTTTTAAAGACAAAACAGCTTGCAAAGAGCACTTGATCTTACTGAGTACTCAAATAATTCAACAGCAACACACAATGTGTAGAGTGTGATCAAAACTCCCTCAGATCTTACAGCAGGCTGCAATATCCTTCATTTATATTAGATACTAAGTGTTCTAGTGTGCACTTTTCCTCCATGACAACAGTTTTAAGGAGTCTATAAAGCCCTGATATGATGTTGCCTTTAAAGGAGAGCTCAGAAGAAGACAGTTTCTCTCCTTTCCTTATTCCCACACCAAGACAGACTTGTGAAGGGTGACATGAGGGATGAATTCTCCACAAAAATGAAGGGATTAAGGTTCTTTGCAGAGAGAAGAGTATTATCAGTCAATGACTGATAAAGTAATGAACTTAATTCTAACAGATTGTTGGGTTAAAAAAACAAAACAACAACAGAAACCTTTTTTACTGTCATCTTCACAATGTTAAATTTCCAAAGGCTCCTTGGTTAGTCATAGTGAAAGAAACAGTTTACACTGAAACTCTTGAAAGATTCTTTGAAAATTTTTTATCCTCATCAGAGAGGAATTTCTAAGCCAAATTCCAACATATTCAGAGACTGAACATATTAAAAGAGGAAAAGTTTGAGGGGGTTGTATTTTGGGGGGGAGGATTTGGAGGGGTTTGAAGTGTTTGGTTTGGGGTTTTTTGGGTTCATTTTGGGGCACAAAGGTTTTTGGTTTGTTTTATTTTGTTTTTAAAGAAAGAGGCATTCTTCTGTGATAAATTTTGCCTTCTAGAACAAAACTATTTTTTTATCAGATTTAGTCGGAAAAAGTAGAGCCACAATGTTAAAGTAAAATAAATGCCATCAAGAAAACCATGAAACCAGATGCAATGCATTTTGACTTCTGATTTCTATTTGAACAATTATTACTAGGCAGCTTGGTACAAATGAAATAATTATCATCTGCTATTTCCACCATATGTGAAATAGACCTAAACAGCACTTATTTAATATTTGGAGAGAGTAAGATGAGAGTTAATACATTTCTTTGGCTCTGAAAATATAAACTGACAACTGCCAACACTCTGAAAATGGGAAAAGTTGATTTTTTATGGTTCTTCAATAACACTGACTTCTTCTATCATCAGATATATAACAGGCAGGACTTCTGCCTTCATATACTTAAGGAAACAAAGAAGGCAGAATGTATCACAGAAATGTGAATGATACAAGGCCTAAACCACTCAAACAACGTTTATCTAGTTAGTGCTCAACTCGGAGAAAATACCCACTGATTTCAGAGAAAGATTTGCTTGATCAAAAACTGAGTAGGGTGTTATGATTTAGCACACAGATTAGACAAAAGATGATATTCACTAATCCTTTCCTGATGTTTCAGAAGAACTCTTATTATTTTCCTCTCTCTAAGGAAGTTACCTTCCAGGGATGGCACCTTTCTCAAATGCTTCACAGTATTCAAGTAGAAAAGTGAAACTTGAAGTATGATACCATGATACTTCGTAGTGACCAGCTCAGCTAGGACATGCTAAGGGACTGCTGTAGTGGAATAACATGCTTCCTGGCTAAAAAATAGACTTACAGACTTTTGTCCCTAGGGAAAGGCTTCTACACTACCTATACCACAAAAAAAGTGGAAGATTTGCAAGTATTGTACAAGGAGGGTCATAACTCACAGAGAGTGGAAAATAGACTAGAAGTACAGACTGGTTATAAAGGTATGTGCATTTCAGAGATCCTCTCCAGATTAGTCCCAGTCTCTAGATCAGTTAGCATTAACCTACTCTCATTTTCAAGATATAAATCCTTATTAATGCTAATAATGCTATTCTTTAAAATTGGAGAGATAACACAATCTCCACCATCTTTAGAGGAGCTGGGAAATCATTCCACTAATAAAAATGAATATTTAATTTTAAACAAAACTTATTTTTAGGACATGTAACAGTTACCTCTAATACAAAGTTATCTTTAATACAATGTTTCTCAGGCTTTTTTCCCCATTGTGCTACAAAATTTATTGCTCCTTCTTTAAATACCTTTGAGTAAAAGAAAAATCATCCACTTTGCCACTTTTGAAAGACATGCCTGATGCTAAATAGCTTGAATTAAATGTCTATCAGTATTGAGACAAGTATTTGTGCAAGAGAATTAAGAGAATTAAGAATCACCAATCATCTGTATTCCAAACATCTCCACTTATCTGTTGCCAAATCTTCAGTAATTACCATAAAGAGCAGAGGCACAGATGTAAAAACAAAAAAATTGTTTTGAATTACTTTTGGGGGAAGTGTAAATTGGGAAGGAGAGTGGAAGCATCCTGGTTAATAGTTTTAAAAGAACAGCATATCTCTGTTTCAAGTAAAGAGCTTACTGATATTTTTAACAGATAAATTAGAGAATATTATTTTTCTGAATACAATTGCTATGTTTTCAGAATACAATAAAATGGGAGATTTTTGAAAGGAGATACAATATCTGTTATTAGGCTACTGACTGAGCCTTACAGCCTTGCTGCTCTTCTCATTAGATAAGCAGTCTGAAAAGCTCTAGGAAAATATGTAGGCTGTATCTAAGCAGACTGCACAAGTATTAAGAAAAATAAGCTTATTGTCATTAGGCTTGTATTTGATAATGGTGGGTCCATCTCTTCATTGGAAAATACTAGAATCTGCAGATCAAAAAAAAAAGTTTAAAACCTATGCCTTTAGACACATCAGGACTACTATCACTAAAGGCATAGTTAGAAGGGAAGACATGAATGTGAAACTAAAGCTACTGTTACATATTTAGCTTTGGATAGATGAATGTACATGGTAACAGCAAAACTAGAGTAAACATATTTTCTGCAAGGTAAGATGCTAAGTTTTACTTTAATGGTTTTCTTTGAATTTAACTCTGAACTTGCTGAACAAAAGTAGCAGAAGTGGGTTTCAAATTACTTCCCATCCAAAAAAGCATTTAAGAAAGTGCTTAAATCCCACTAGATTCTATAGGATTAGATGATTTACTGAGTAGAGCTGCCTTCCTCATAGTATATTTCATTTAATCTTCAGCAGGGAAGAAATATATATTAAAAGATAAAGGAAAATTTGCCACAATTTTTTCTAAGGATTATCATCAGTGTCAAGCAGAACATAATTTCCAATAGCTTTGTTTATAATTCAAAGATTTGAGTCCATCTGCAAAACCATATTGCAAAAAAAAAGTGATGAAGTCCAAGGACTGACCTGAGGAAATAATGTATGCAGTAGGAGAATATGATATGTATATCTTACCATTAAAATAAATATAGCTAATAAGGAGAATTTCTGTAAGTGGATCAAGGTTATTTATGAGGTCCTTGATTTTCCCATTGGTTCTTCCAGCTACATATTCGTTGATCTTTATCTGGGCTTGATCTGACCTCTTGAAGTTCATAGGATAAGCTTCTCCTTCATAGAAGTGTCTGAGATTACTTAAAAACTTATCTTGCGGCTTCAGCTTGTCAAGCACAAACAGGACATTTCCCATATTCAGCTGTAACCCCTCATTCTTTCTGTTTACCATTTGCATGAGTTGACGATAACCTTCATGTATTTCACTTTCAGAAATCTCACGTGGGTTAAAGCTAAGGACCCTAAGAATCTGTGTCAGAGTGTCTGATCTGGCACCCAGAGTCAGCATTGCAAAGGCAGTAGAGATGCTCAAAGGAGAGAAGAAAACATTCCCATTGTTTTCACGAGAAGAAATCTCTTTGTAGAAACAACATGCAAATTGACAAACACTGTTCCCTACAGTCTGCTCTGCAATGTTTCTGTTTTCTTGGCCTCTTTGATTTTGGTTTCTTACACCTTGGTGATTACGCTCATAGCAGTAACCGTTGGAATAAATCCCAACAATTAAAAGGCACAGGAAAACCAACATCTTCATGTTTCTATAACTCTGTAAAAGAAAAAAAGAAAAATGACATTTTGCTTTTTACCTCATGCTTATCAATAAGTCAATCCCTTCACTTTACAGAGCTGCTTAGTACCAGTGATTCCAAGCTATCTGAATTCAGGGATACCAGCTTTCTATTTCAAGGAAGCAGACTCTGGAAAATTACACAACCTACTGAAGAAGTTATGAAAGAATAAGAATTAAAGTAAAAGAGGGATGAAGTAATACCAAAGACACCCTCATTAACGTTAGGCTACAATTCCTTTGAAACTGTTTTGTTTTCAATTTTCTGGTTTTAACGTGGCTTTAAGTGATAAAAAAAAGCTGTAAGTCAAAAGTACAGGTCTACAGAGCAGAAAGAAAAGGAGCCAGTCAAGGCTAGTCAGTTAAATTTAGCAAGATGAAAACTCAAAGCAGAAGAAAGGTACAAAATTCCTCCATTGTAAAAATCAAAATACTATAAATTTTTGAATGGGCTGCATGTAAACATATAAGCAGGCACTGGAGAGAAATAAATGCACTTGTTAATGAGGAAGTGTTTTTGGGGTTGGACTAGAAAATCTCCAGATCTCCCTTCCAACCCCTACCATTCTGTGATATACAATGACTCCAAAAAGTCTGAACAATTGAGCACCATTTAAAAAACCTTCAAACTTCCACATAACTAGAAAAGATTGAAATATGTTTTGAGTAATTAGGAAGTTATCGAGACCCTGGGAATACAGTATTGCTTATTAAGAAATAATATGCTTTGCATGCTGCTGCGTGCAAAGACATGTCCAGCCCAGAGACTGAACTAAATCACCTAAATATAAAATAAATAAATAAAACTTCTAGAACAATCATGGTATTTATCAGGTGTTTATCATCAGAAAGAGAGGATAGCAAAGGGTGATTTTGGCAGAGAAGGCTGCAATGGTAAAATGTCAAGATGAATGAGTGAAATCTGAAGGAAGAAGGGTACTAAAAGATACCAAACAAACCTTTTCCAAAGCAGCATGGAAACTTTCCATTCCACATCTGTGGCATTACTTTTAACTTTAGAAATTAATACTGTACCACACTTGGTTTAACAAGTTTTGTTAACACACAGAAGGAAGTGAAAACATGGAATATCTGGAAATCCATAACATCCTCCTGTGGTATATGATCACTTTACCTACAGAATCTTTTATAAAATAAAAGTACTCTCCAGGGGAAAATGTAAGAATTTTCAAAGGGGAAAAAAATCTTGTCTTTCTGACTTACAATGATAAATGATATTCAGACTCTCATGCCTTGTAAAATCATGAAATCTTTATCAGCTCCGAGTTTTGTGCTCCACTTTCCAGTGTCTTGGTCCTCCAAAATGCAGTGAACTCAGAATGCTGATCTCTGCTTTAATAATATACGCTATAAACATTCCTTAATTCACACCCTTTGAATATCGTGGTTATAGCAATACTATCACTAGGAAGGGCCTGAGCCCCATGACAAACCACTTTCGGACAGTTCACTTTCATATCTAGAACACATTTAAATTTGATCTCTTTGATTTCTTGTGACTTGCTCCACCATCACTCTAATTCCCTTAGTCTTTACTTCTGTCCGCAGGTTGTTTTTTTTCCCAAACCCTCTATAAGCTTGAGAGCAATCTTTAAGTCTCCAGTTCCATTTCATTTCATGCCTATATTTGTTATTTTCATCCTTTTACTTTGTTTAACTCTATAAAGCACTTAAAGATGCAGTTTTCCTAAAGAGGGTTATGCTATACAAAAATGCCTATCTCATGGAGGACTTTTTATTGTTATTACTATTAAAAATTAAAACCATAATAAAACACTACAAAAAGCTTTAAATTGAAAACTGAATATGAATATGGTAGTTTCTTAATTGATTATTCAGAAACTGTTGTCCTGCATACATTTTACAAATTTTTCCACAGAAATTTCATTACTTACAGTACAGTCAAAAGGGTCCTGTTGTATTCACCAGGTCTGCACAGGTCCTTGCTCAGTTGTTTATGCTTCTGAACACAAAGCAGGGTATCCTCTAGTAAAGGTTAGGATCATCTAAGGGCTGTGACTCACACATTATAATTTTAGAGATTAGGTAGTGCAAACAATGTTGAAACTAGTTTTACTGGACACCTAACTTTGCTGAATATAAGTTTCACACGTGACTTTTTATTATTCATGACTATCTGATTGCCTTGGTTAGATTCAAACCATTTTTTGTCAAACTGGACCTACTGTTTCATAATATTACACATTCATACTCATCTCAGTTGCCCAAATCTACTACTTTATGAACAAGAAAGCTATCAGAAGTAGTAACTACAGAGAAATATCTTGAACATAATTTCCAGTGACTATAGCACTGCTTCCACTAAGGCTGGAGGAAAAGGCTTGATGCAGTGAGACAATCTGAAATTTTGTGACCTAGCCTGCTTGTCTGCTGCGTATCCATGCCTGGGCTTGATTGTCTCCAGGGAAAGACAGTGATGATTCTAATAGGTGCAGGGCTTAAAGCACTCTTTTGCTACATTAGCAAATGCTGCCATAAATGTGCCTGACTATACACTCCCACATGGGGAATCCGCTGGCAGCAAGAGCTGTGAGAGCAACTCCTGGGCCTTTGGCATGGCCCTGCGCCCAGGGAAGGAGGAATGCAGCTGGGATGCAATTGCATGTAGGTGATCCCAGTTACAAGCATGGCCTGGGGACAGGGGATAGAAGCCTAGGAACATGGGTGTTAAATAGAGCAAGTCTTTAGATCAGCTTACTATCTTGTGATCTGGGATGTGGGGAGCAGGTCCCTGTGATCGTGTGCCAAGTTCAGCTGGGTCAGATCAGACAGCCTGCTATCCTGTGCTCAGCTCTATTCACTACAATAAAGTCCTGCAACTGCTGGAGCAAGCTGATGGGTGCAGAATGACAGACGCATTGAAGAAAGTAACTCTGGAGATCATGTAGTCTAGCCCCTTGCTCAAAGAAGGGTCAGCTACAGAGAGTTGCTCAGGACAGTGTCCAAATAAGTTTTAACATCCTCCACCAGAGACTCCACAATCTCTCCAAGCAACCCGTTTCAGTGTTTGATGGCACTAAAACAGGTTTTTCTCTACATTTAAATGGAATTTTTTGTATTTTGATTGGTACTCGTTGTCCCTTGTCCTGTCACTGCATGCCACTGAGGAAAGGCTATCTATTTACTCCTACCACCAGAATTCAGGTATTTACACACATTTGTAAGATACTCACAGGCCTTTTCTTCTCTGGGCTAAACAGTTTCAGCTCTCTCAGTCTCTCCTCATATGGTAGATGCTCTAATCCCTCAATCACCTTTGTGGCACCTAACTGGAGTCACTCCAGTATGCCCATGTCCTTCTTGCACTAGGGAGCCCAGCAGTGGGTGCATCCCTCCAGATGCGTACACCAGGGATGAGCAGAGAGGAAGGATCGCTTGCCTTGACCTACTGGAGATGCTCTACTTAATGCAGCTCAAGATTATGTTGCCTGCATTTCCTGCATGAGTTTACTGCTGGCTTGTGGTCAACTTGGTGTCCACCAGGAGCCCCAGATTCCCAAGCAGAGCATCTCATGTCTCCATTTCTAAAATTAGGGTACTATTTTCTCCCATTTGCCCTTCAAAATGCAAGCAGTTTCGGGGAGGGACCAACCGTTACTATACACAAAACAGATGGAGTGCTGATCCCAATGCTTTTTCTAAGTGCAATTGAAATACTAACCACAACAGTAACTCAGCAACATTTTCTGGGAGGCAAAGATGCAACCAGTGAAAGTTGTTGATGATTACAACCTATCAAGAGACTCAACAGATTGAAATAAAACTCCTCTTAAACAAGTCGCTTATGAACTAAAGCTTGGGAAATAGAAGGCTTTGAGGCAGTATACCAGACTCACTTAATG
The DNA here is from genome assembly GCA_024605025.1 of Megaceryle maxima. Classification (NCBI taxonomy): domain Eukaryota; kingdom Metazoa; phylum Chordata; class Aves; order Coraciiformes; family Cerylidae; genus Megaceryle; species Megaceryle maxima. Next base: position 22,482 of record JANHGN010006640.1, on the reverse strand, counting down.
TGTTCTTCATGCATAGCACTCATCTGAAAGAGTACTTGAGATAATATTTTCACTGTTCTTGTATAAATAAGAGCCAAGAATCTCACTTAGAGCTAACTTGTAATAATGGGCTGCAGTTTTCATGGTCTATAAAAACTGATTTCTGATGAAGGAAGGAAGGAAGGAAGCCCAATTAAATACAGACGCCATGCTAATGACAAGGTGACAGATGAATGACTAAGCTTGATTTGAACACACCTAGACCACACCTCAGGACACTTGCAGGAGAAAGCCTGCTACTGAACATGGAAAAGGCTGCCCTGCCATTGGAAAGAAAGTAGAGAAAAATCAATACAGGATCAGTTTATATGAATAATGTGAATCTCTGGACACTAGTATTAAAGAAGTCTAAATTTGTCTTCATGTTGTTCCAGTGCCAAGCCAATGAGAAGAAGGAAGGTAAAGCCCCTGACCCAACTGCATAATTTCTGTATTTTATGAAAAAAATAAAGCTTCAACAACTATAAACAATCATTTTTATCATAACTATAAGCAGATTTAAAAAGAATTCAGCCATCCTATTCAACTTTGAAGATTGGGATGTTCCAGAGCAACATTGCATGTGTTGAAGATATGATAGGGATAGTGAACAGGAAATTCCCTTACCTATACTGCAGACTTCTCTAAGAGTTCCTATGGCTCTTAATATAGCTGCTACTGACTCGTTTGTATGTGGCCCAAATTGTTAATTTGCTAGCCCCAGCTAGGAAAGAGGTTGAAAGAGGTTTGTTTATGCAAGGTTCCTCTCTTTGCTATATCCAATAACCAATGGTGGCACATGTAAGGAATTCTACTGCATAAACAAGGCTCCAGAGCCTCTCCTTAGCCTGTGCTAAACCGCAGATACCAGGTGTGTATATACCTTCAAAGAGATGGAAGAATCTCTTAATTTGTTGTCACATTGAAACTAAAGCACTTCCTCATAACCATAATTAAATAGGGAGGCAACAGGGACTGGAAAACAATTTTATATTAAGTTGTATTTTTCTGGAGATTGTACTTTCTCCTGAAAATATAGTAGGGGAGAGTGCACAGCCTATGTAACATGTAAGCTGTAATCCCTCTGATTTAGGACACCTGTTTCCCTACAATAACAAAAATATGGCCTTTTATAAATGGTTCAGACCTTGAGGAACTTCTCAAAAGTTATTGCTCAGTAGGTAGAGCACTGCGAGTGATTACTTAGAGAGACAGAAAACACTCCAAAGCATCTCTGTTTAGTTATGGGACTTTTCACAATCCCTTTACTCTCAGGATTTCCTACCATCAAATTTTTACACTACACAACAAACATGTTGACAAATTCATCAAACTATCAATGACTGGGATAGCTTGGAGTGGGCTGTCATCTCCAGAAAGCATATAGCTACATGGTTTCTGGTCCCAAAACTATCTGAAGCATTTCTCCACCTGGAAACATCACCATGACAGCACCATTTGGGCTAGAGTCTCAACAGCATGCGGTGTTTGAGTCCAATAGAATAGATTTGCCTGTATTAAGATCCCTTTAAAAAATATAGGGAAACAGAAAACCAAACAATTGACAAACACCAACCCCCAAAGGCTAAAGTGTTCTCTTCCTTCAGTGTCTCATTTTCATTTCCAAAGATCTTACATAAACACAGAATCCTCTCTCTCTCATCGCACATTGGAATAGACAGCAGCCCACATATCCTGTGATTCCAGCATCCTGGTCCCTTAACTTTCCACCTCTTTCTTTTCCAGACCCCCCAAATTCAACATCACACTTTGCCTACATTCCCTCTTCAAGGACCTGTGCTAGTCACAAGAAAATAAACATAATTTACTCTTCAACATTTCCTAGATACACTTAGTGATACCCCAACTATCACTGGAAATGCATGGCACCACTACAAGCTTTTCTTGAATTAGCTCACTATCCCCAAATCCAGCAATTTTGTCAGAAATGAGAACGCCTTTCAGGAAAAAAGTAGAAGTGGCATCTCCTCTCCTTTTTGCCCAGCTCCACACCCATCTTTGGAAGGAGGTGGCAAAGGATCCCATGCCACTTCTCCAGACATCCCTTCTTCCACAGAGGGTTCAGCAGAGCCATTCGGTATTCCTGAGTCCCCTCTCCCCTTTTGGCTGTTCTTGCTTTCCTAGCCAGAAGTAAGGGTTCCAGTAAAGGAGAATGAAGAGTAAGGGAGAAATGTAAGATAGGAAAGTCCTGCTTTGTATTATACCTCTCCTATCAAGTCATAGACCAAATCTCACTCTCTCACACACAACATTCCCCTGAAATTCAGTGTCCTTCCAGCCCCCTCTTCTCATGTCCCTTTAAATCCCTCACCCAGTACCACAAGTCCTCCAAGCAACAACAGCATTTCAGTCACCACCTCCTCAAATGACTCAAAGTCCCCTTTGGCTCCTCTGACACCTTTTGCCTTCATCCCCAGCATCTCCTTTAGCCTCAGTGTTACACAAAGCTGAGAGGGAGAGGTGAGAACAAAAAGTAGGTTGCAGTTTGCAACCAAGAGAGCTGAAGAACCATCACACTGAAGAACTGGTTTACTGCTTATGGCTTCTCCTCAAAGCCAGGGAATTGTTTTTCCCATGAAATTAGCTCCCTTCCACCTCAGCATATCCTTCAGTTTAATATGAATTTACTGCAATAAACCAAAAATCCTTTCCTTTTTCTCTTCCCAAGTGGTCTGTGAATCACTTTCCACACTTCATACCTTTGCAATTTTAATGACTTGCCCTCGCAAATTTTCTTTGATCTGCCTTCAGTGAAATTTTATAGATTTTAGGCTTCTGCCTGCTGAGAAAATCTTCATAATACTATTTTCCTTTTAGTTTCAACAGTCTTGTCACAAAACAATAACACCTTGATATCAGACACCAAAGTTAGTGGCTTTCTACTGTCAGTCCTTACCATTAGCTCTTGACAACTTAAATAAATGAGGAAGCAAAAATACTACATAGCAGAAAATCCATCTATATTCAAAATGAGATTCACATCTGACCACAGAGAAAATTCTCACTATTAAATTAATAAACCATACATAGACAGTCATCCCAAGAATGTTTTTATCCCTTTTTCTTTCTTCCTCCCTCCAGATTTGACCTTCCTTCTGAAGGGCTTTCTCAAAATAAACCAAACTATAGAATTTTGCAGAGATAGTCAGACTAGCAGCAGTCCCAAACTAACATACTCTTCCAAGACACCAGAAACATGCACCTGAAAAAAAAAAAAAAGAGTGTTTACTCAGACACTAGAACATTTTTCATCAAGAAATCTCAACACACTTTATATTATTTCATCAAAGAAACATCAACAGCTGTTTTGCAGAGAACATGTAGACAACAGAAATCAGGGAAGAGGATGACACTCATCATAAGAGATGCTTTATTTTGTTTTTACAAGATCAAGTTCTGATGCATTTGGTTAAACACTGTTATCTGAATACTGTTGAGTACCAATTATGTAAATACTCTGGAAACAAGTGTAATAATTTACTTGTCAACTATTGCTCACTGGTGTATTTGAAGCTGTCTGATCCATTAGCAGTTCTCAAGGGGGCAGGGAGGAAACATGACAGATTAACCTGAACTGCAGCATAATACTTTCTTAAATTGCTTCTGCTAGACATGCAGTGAGAACTCAGAGATTACAAACTGAGGAGGGCAAGTAAGAAGCCGTGTCTCAGAAAGCAGGATGTACTGTTGTCTATGTAGGACTGAAACATGGAAAGGAGACTTTTAACTGTGTGATTAAAGGGAAAATAAAGCTAAGAGAAGAGCTGTAAGAAAGCAGGGCTGAAAAGCAAACTTTTGCATTTTGGGATTAGAGATTGCTATGCTGTGCAACAGATCATTTGGTGGTCCCAGAAGTGAAAGCAAGATAACTGAGGCAGTGACATGATGCTGAAACTGTACAGGCCTCTCATTGTGCTGATGTGGCTTTGCTTTTGTTCAAATGTGACGATTGAGCTCTGAACATTGCCATCTCTAAATAAGCTGATTTAGAACAAACTTGGGTATCTAGCATGACATCACATTCCACAAACTGAACACCAACACTTTCATCCAAAAATTCCTTCTGAATGGAGTTGAACACATATAGAATCTCAGAGAGAGACTTGTGAATGAACAGAGAATCAGCCCTAGGTAGCCATTCCAACATTGACTAGACTTCATCTTCTAGACAGCACCTCACATGCTCTGTCTCATACATGAGAATCCAGAGTACAACCAAAATGGGAACTCCAATCAGAAAGACACACCCGGTATCAGAGTCCCACACTGCATGACTCCACTCTTCCTGATACCTGACATACATAGCTCAGCCAGGGATCCCTCAGATATTTTCACAAGCAGCTGCTTTGCACAGAGTAGACATACTCTGGCAAGTAAGCAAATCTGGCAAGACTACCAGAAAGCAAAAATGTAATTGATTATACAGCTTTGGAAGAATTTACAAGCCACAACATTTGTCTAGCATACTAAGGTCCTTGTCCTTTCTGACTAGTAATTTGAAGGAATTTTTCAAAGAAGCACCAGACGACTTTGCACCAGGAGATGAATTACTGATAATTAGAAAACAGAGTTCATTGCTCATTGTAAACTGGATCCCGGTGCACAAACAGATGTGGTGATTAAAACTCTGAAACTGCAACTAAAGAAAAACTCTGAGTAGTGGAAATCACTAAGTGAAATTCAAAGTCTGCAACAACAAGCTGATGCACACTGAGGAAATGTGTGAATTAGAGGTATGGATAAATAAATGGAGCAAAAAAAGCCTACTCCTTCCTGAAAGCAGGGTCTGTAAAAATAAGTTATATACTTGCTCTCTGATCTTATGGCAATGCACTCACTGAAATGGAAAATGAGAAAAAACAACTGAGAAAAATCTTAAGCATGTGTCCTTGAGCAAAGAAATCCCTGGAATGCAGATTAGATCTGAGAGGTAACCTCTTAATGGGACATACTTTGGACATCACTGAACATACTTCTTAACAGGCCACACTTCACACTTCAGCAGGAAGCAACTTCTTCCCTTCCAGAAAGTGGCAGGTGAAGTGTTATTCACACTAGCTGAAAAAATAAGGGTTTTTAAAATTATTATTTTCACTACTGAGAAATAGCTTTAGGGTGAAAAACTATAGATCCACATGTGGTTGTTCTGGTTCATTGCCAGAACCTGTTGTTCAGGACATACTCTGTTTCCAGTTATGCTATTGCAAATATTTGCAGTGGTATTCAGAAGGCTAAACTCCATTATCTCAACTCTGATGACAGGTTGAAAAGTTAAACTCTGATCTGGACTTTGTGCTGTTTAGCAACAAGCAAATATATAAGCAAAATGGAATTTTATTTAATTTAGCAGAAAACAATCAGAATGTCTTTAGTGTCTTTAAGCTACAGCCAAGGGAATTGTAGGCCTGCACAACTCTAAAGAAATGAAATTGTTTATTTGGGATGCTGGGTGCATCCATCACTTCATGATCATGATGAAAATCACATTAACAAAATAAATTAATAAGCACATGTTCAGTGGTCTATGGAGATCATCAACCAAGGACAGACATATGCTGAGCATTAGACACCTCAAAATTCTGAAAGACAGACAGATAAAGGGCATAGGATTTGCTGCTCTTGCTTAAAAGGCTTCTGTTAGGCAATGCTGACAATAGCTCAAAGAAAATGAGCTCTGGGACACTAAACAATAGGAACCAATAATAGTGACACTGGAAGAGGGAGCTGTATGTGCAGAAGGCAAAGGACCTCAGAAATATACTGAACTTGGTTAGTCAGGGTAACAAATAAACTGGGTCTGGATGACTGGAAGCTTGCAACATCATTATATGGCTAATATGTCTGAGGTGGGAAGAAAAGGTTTATTGATGAAAATCATACCTATAATGGTTTAACTTGGTGGACACAGAAAATGTGGGGTGTATCACTGAAGAAGTAGTGTGAGTTACAACTGTGGCACTAAATGAAAAGGGAATTGTCTTCATCATAATTTCCATGTAACACACACTATGTTAAACCACAATAATGATGTATTCCCCCAAACGATTCAGCTAACTTGTTCCACAAATTCTATTTTTTGGCAGTAATCTATTAAAATCTTCAAAAGCTAAATATGCCTTAAACCTGTTTGGAAGCAGAGAGATTATAACTGCATCAACACTGGGCATAGGAAAGCTGTTTGACTTAGGATGTTCTGCAGAGACATGATGTCAGATAAGTGGCACAGCACAGCTCCAGTGCTTCCCACTTTGCTGGTGGAAGGAGGATTCGGTATCCTTACTCAGCACATAGCCATTTCTCCACAAACAACATGCCCTTTTTGGATCCTGCACAGATAGGCACCACTTCATCATGCTAGACACCTTTCTCCATCACCTCCTCTATCTGCCAAGCATGTGCCTGAGTAGCCCAGCAAGTGATATCTCTCTGATGAAGTGGCATTTGGGACAAAACATCTCTCCACAGAAATGGATAACACAAATGGATACCAGAAATTTGAATTTGCTAGGAAAAATACCAAAGCATCACAGGGGGAAAGACATACTTTCTAGAGAAAGAAAACAAACCAAGTAACTTTGTTTTCCTCAGGCCATAACATGACCGAAACCTCCCACAGACACGTGTCTCTTCTACCTCTTCAGTCAATGTACAAGCCAGTCATTGAAGAATGTATACACTATAGATCTATGTATGTATGTATTTTAAAAGTTGCTTAATAATGGGCTGTGGCATGAAAGGAAAGAAAAAAGCAAGAGTTGCTCAAGAGCTGTTAAGAGACGCTCTGCAACATCTACTAAAGGAGAAGCTTTGGCAACTGCAAGACAGAAAAAATATAAAGGAACTCACATTTTGGACTCGTCTGGTGGTGGCTGCTTCTTCCTGGAGAGGGCCTCGTCCAAGCAAGTTAAAGACAACAGGAGCCCTCCCCTTGGTTTCAGTAGGGTCTGGATCAGGTTCCCATTGCAGTGCCTGCTACACTCCTCAAGGCTTTCCAGCTGCCTGCAGGTCAAACTGCAGATTCATAAATGGTTCACACTATGGCAAAATTATGTCAAGGCTTTACATTTTGCCTTAGTTGTTCACAGACTGGTGCAGTCTCAAGACATCATCTCTGAACTCCTGCAAGATTGCAGCAGAAGCATACTTTTCTTGCTGAAGAACAAAAGATGAGGCCTAATCAAAACCCAACTTACCTCAGCTGGGAAAATGCCAATTGTCGCTGTTTTTTCAAGGCTTTTCAAGGGAATCAATTTTCAATCTCTTAGAGTTTCCTTCATATATCAGAAGCTTTGTTTACAACTTTGCCTACTGCAATATTTTCATGAACCTATGGGAGATAGAATAGGTTACTGCAAAATAGGCAAGGCTGGGAGTTTGTAGGTGCCAGATACTCTCGGGTGAGTCCCTGTGTATATGATCAAACCCTGCAGTAAAATGCACTAATGTACTTTTCTTTCATTAGGGGCAGGTTACCTTTAATTTACTGCAGGGTCACAGTGCTCACTCAAGCCAGTGTATCTAGGATAGTGTCTAATATGCCAGTGCAAACAATACAACACAGAAAAAAGCGGAAGCAGCTCCTGTTTTTGTTATGAAATCAGTGCCAGGATTACTGACCTAGATTTTACCAGCTCCTTGAAAAGATGGGCTGTGTATTACCCATAAAAAGGTATGGCAGTGCTACTTTTCACATCAAGTCATGACAAAATTCTATTTCTAAATTAACTCTGAGCATTAAAAGGCACATTTTATTCTTCAGTCCTTCCAGTTTTAAGGTAGTTAGGAGATGGGCTTGGAAGCTTAATGGGATTCCCTTCATAGCTCTTCTAAAAATATCATTCCAATTTTTGCATTTTTCTAGCAGCACTTTTCTTTTGTGCTTGCCAAAATACACATTCTCCAAATAGAACAACCATTGTGATTAGTCTCTGCAGTTTGACTCAACATGATAAATGTTGATGGGAAATTATAAGGTAATATTTTCAGAAATTCCATAATGTTTTCAGAGCCTATGTCCCACTTTCAAAGGTGAATGAAGTCTAAGCAGTCAGATTTTTGAAGGAATTTAGCATACATAGAAATTTGAGTTTTTATCAGCATATACACAGGCTTGTAACCAATTTGAGCACTTCAGAAGCAAAAGGTTTTTTACATACATGGACATTTTCAAAAATCCATTCCTTGAAAGCTACAGTTCCAATGTTCTCATATTAAATATATTTTAAAATATTTATTAAATAAAAATGTTAAAATATTTTTATTGATATTTTGCTGTATCGTTCAGAAGTAAAGGAGAACAAAGAAATGAAAAGAGAAAGGAAATCTGAAATTACAAATACAGATCTAGTATTTAGATACCCATAGAGCATAGGGTTTAATAATTAAGCCATAGATACAGATATTTCAGCACTAACAACATAGGTATGGATTTAATTTGATTTCTTTTACTATGTTATATAATCTCATCTCTCCTGCTTGATGAACCAAACAACATTGGGCAGGTGGTATAAACACGTTTTAAGTGAAAATTAAGTGAAACCACTGAAAAGGTGAGTGGCAGCAACATAAAAGTGAATAACAGAACAATAAGAAAAAAAAGAATAGCAAAGATGAGACAGGGGGCTTCTGAAAATGAGGTTAAATATGTTAGCCACACATCATACAGTTTTATATCTTTACAAAATAGCATCAAGCTATTCATAGTCCTGTTATTTTCTTTTTTAAAAAATCCAGTGCAAAATTTTGTAAAAGGAGATAAAAATAAAATCAAAGATCACTGCGTTTTAGATGCAGAAGTCAGTCCAAATCTCTCATTATGCATGAAGTATAATATTAACTACATTCTTTGTCTTCCTGCAATAACTGGATAAATCAATGTCTCTAACATGCCTAGAAAAACACTTCAGTAAAAAGTCAACATAAAATACTGTTTGACTAAAAAATCTCTTCCCAAAATACTCCTGGTGGATATTTCACCCCACGAAGGAGTTTCATAATAACAAATACACTACACTGCATGCAAATACACATATCCTTTGCCTATTACTAAGATGATACTGAGGACTGGGTTGCAAGTAATACCCTTCTAAGCTCCCGTTCTGTTTGTGTACAATGTTTGCTATGGTAACTGTATACCTCACAAACAAGTTGCTAAGAGATAACATGGATTGTGAAATTATGGTACATTAGCAGCAACTGCCTTGATGCCCATGTAATCTTACCCCCATTGAGTGCACTGTAGTTTGCACCTCAGCGGATGGGTGGCAAAGGCCTTACATGTACCATAAAGAGAAGCCATTGGGTGGAGTAAGTAACATGCTGTAAATCCACACCCCAGTTTGCCTCATGGTAATTTGTCCATGCAGGTATCCCTTGAGTTGCCTGGAGATGGATATTCTTTCCCTCTTCAAAGAAAACAAGGAAACTGTACCTGAAGAAAAACAAAATTAAATATCTGTAGAAGGTGCAAGATACTTCACTGTTGCAAATAACTGAAAAGTTAAAAGCCGTATGTGAAAATTTAGCTCTAAGCAAGCGAGTTATTTGAAACAATATATTACCTTCTGCTCCATTAAAATTGAAATCTACTTTAAAATTCTTATAATAGAAATCCACAGTCTGATTTTTCAAAGTAAATGTTTGATTTTTAAATATCTGTGAACTCGGAAGTCTTTAGCATAAAAAAAGAGCTGGGATGTGGAAGGACCATGGTATTAACCTCCTAAAAAATGAAACAAAGCTATAACCTGAATGACCTAGCACTATCCTCTGTAGTAAACTCAGTTTATGATTATGGATGTCTGTTAACTAAGCAAACCATATAATTTTTTATTTGTCTTGTGATTTGTATATATATTTTATCATATAAATAAGCTAAATACAAAACACTGCGCTGGTTTTTTATTTGCTTGGGATATGGGGCTTTGTTTGTTTTTTTTTTACTAAAATTCATTAATCTAAAAAAGGCTCTATTTTTAAACAATTGTATATTTAAGTGAAGTATTACAAAATCAACACTGTTATGCACAAAAATGGGTATGCTTATCAGTATGTATGTTCATTTATCTGTGTACTAAAGTCACTTTGCAATTGAACTTACCTGCAGATATGATTTGTTAACAAAAGTTCTACTCAGTTGATATTCAGTTCTAAAAGCATCACTCTTTTTCCTAACAGACTAAAATCCTGTGGCCAGCCTTTTTACAGCTCATAGTTCCTCTTTAGATAGGTTTTACCCTAGAGACAGCAACTACCTCAGCTAATTAAGTGCTGCAAGAATAATTTTAAATTTTAGAAGATAATTTTACATAGAAAAGAGAATAGAATCACAAGTAGAAAAACAAATGGTTTGGGGATGATGTGTTACTATGTTTTATCTATTCTTCTTAATATGTATCTCAGATCAAAGACATACCCTGTATAGTAGCTAACAGGAAAAGGAAGTCGGGGGAAAAAAAAGAGTAAGAAGGAACAGAGAGGGATTAGTAGAAAAGTAAAAGAGTGTTTATTTGAATGCCTGAATCTTCCAGCCCACACAGTCTTAAACTGGCTGACTAACTACATCACCACCTTCACTTGCTAACTTTATTTTTTTTCCATGCGGATTAGTTTTGTATGTTCCAAGAACTCTCTCTTTTTGAGATGGAATTTTGTGGCTTAAAAAGCAAACAAATGTCCAGTCATTCAGGAAACTTCATGACGTAACAACCTTGAACACAATAACCACTTTGAACTACATGGAGATCTGTAGTATGGGAGGCCAAAGAGAACAAAACCTGCCATGACCTCAACAAAGCTACAATCATCTGCTTTGTGTCAATATAAGGGCATAAAGCAACACAAAGCCAAGTTCAGGCTCTACAGTTAGATATGCAATCCCTGCATATAGATGACGGATTCAGCTCTAACTCCCTCTTGATGCAGGAGTAACAGACACACCCACATCAATGACTGGAGAGAGATTTACTTAAGTGAGGCATGCAGGGCCAGTACAGCAGGATAGGTGTAACAGCACAGTATGCATCCCGCCAGACAAAACTCCATAGCTATTTCAAGAAGTTCCTATTAAAATCTTGCTTCATCCTCAGTACCACCCTAAAGGAAGGAATGTGTTTATGGCACAAGTTAACAGGCCTGCCCACACCCTTGTCATGGGGGAAGGCACAGCCCAAGGAGCATGAAAAGAGGTCAAGCCGCAAGATAAAACCTGCAACAGAAACAAATGGCAAAAATACAGGCCAGTCTCAACTTCAAAGTAGAGAAAGCAATGTAAGGCACAAACAACACAGCCCCAAAGAAATCATCTGATCCAGCAAATGCCCATAACTTGCCTGTTGGCATTATGCTAACAGCAGAAGTATGTAACATGCTTCCCAACACACAGAGGAACACTGGACTGCACAGTTCTCACAAGTGGTAATTCCAGACCAATAGGACTCTGGTGGAGACCAGTGTATATCTGGAGAGACAGAGGTGCTACTCTGAAAGCATAAAAACCAAGACTGTTCAGGTCAGTTCATAAAAAGCAAACATCTGGGGAAGCAGTGCTCCCTCTTCCTGTATGCTCCAATCTCTACCTGCTTTAATAGCATGGTCTTTCCTGATGTCCATCAAATACTTCCTCATCACTTCCCTTTTACCGTGTGTAACTTCTCTCTCTCCCTCAGATCATTCTCTCACATGAGCTTGCTTTAACCCACTCCCATTATAAAAATCATCCCACCTTGAGCCAACTTGTTTCATCAGTATAACTCCATCTTCTTTTCATTCTGAAGCTCTTTGAACCCAGCCTTTATAGTTTCTACCTGGGGCCTCTCTTGTGTAGGTCTTTGCAACTGAAGTTGTTTTTACCAGAATATTTAATAATACTTCTGTAGCCAAGAGGTACATTGTAACATGCGACTTGCGGGATGGGGGGGGAGAAATCTGTGTACAACTTACACATTCTAGTTGATGTTATACAGTTGTTATGAAACTCTTGAATCATGTAAGGCCTCATTATATGGGGAATCCTCCATTTGTTTACAAAGGCTGCATCATATCCCTCCCAGACTGAGCACAATAATGTGTTGTTATAACTTTAATCACAATCTATTCAAAGAGGTCTGGTACAATTAGTTGGATGAATTCCAAAGAAACCATCTGAACATCTACTCTGCATGAAATGCAGAGAAAAAAAAAAAAGGAAACCAGGCCTTCAAGGAAGGAAATCAGAATCCAAGGCTGCATAGAGTGACTTGGGCAGGAGTTATAGATTCTGTGCAGCTTCAGGAACTTAGCCCTAAACTAATACAAACTAAGCAAAATAGGTGGGATAGATCATCCAAAGGCTTGAGGGCAAAAGGTAGTCTTCTCTTTGGATTTCTATGATTTCCTCCTTAGTTATTCTTTCAATATGTCCCTCAAAGACAACATCCTGCAACAAAGTCTAACTGAACAACTGCTTTTGGGCTACTCACCAAACTGATAGCTGAAAGTCACAAACACTTGGTCTCTGGCTAAATAAATCTTTGAGGAACCAGTCAATGCACCACCCTTCAGTTTGGGGTCTTCAGGCAAACATGTGTAATGCAAGTCATCCCCACAGTTCATTAGCCTGTCCCAAAAGTACATGCCTTTAAAATTTTACTGTGACTTAAAGGATACCATTTTCCAAACTCCAAGGTTTGTACAAGGGTTGTACAAACATTAATGTTTACCGTCACACTCCAAAGGCACGAGATAAACAAGACAGCTCTTGCACACAATTGTTTTACTTAACAGGCAAAACTCAGAGGCTGCAAAACCTAAAAATCCTTCTTAAACATAATACTACTTCTTCTAACTCTCACTTTCTTTAGGAAACCCAGACAGTCAGTCTGTGCTCAGCAAAGCTGTTTCATCCTTCTGCAGTGAATACCTGAGCAGTTCCTCCCCTAGTCAGAACATGTGAAAAAAACCAAAGCAAGCAAACAGTTCCATTTTTTTCTTAAATTCCCTTTTCTTCATATTATCCTTGAATCTGATTTCTTTTAAGAATATGCAACTGACATTTATAAGGTCAAAGGCAACTCACTAACTGTTATGAGCACTGGTTCTTTAGGGATACAATATAAGAATAAGGTCAACTAAAGGCTGACAATTCCCTCCCATTTTGTGGCAATTGTATTTTAGGGATTTCCTGAACCAGAAGTTGCCTCCAGAGTTGACTAACTCTTGACAGAAGAAAAACATATGATTTCAAAGTTTCTGAACTCATTTATACTTATGGCATCATGTCACAAGGAGTTTCACTGCTTAATTCTGTGCTGCATGAGGAACTATTTCCTTCTGCTTGTTTTAAACCTGGCACCTAGCTATTTACTTAGGCTCCACTCAGTTCTTTCAGTAGAGAAAATACAAGGGCAAAGAGGTTCTGAGAAATATGGGTTGAGTGAAGGCAATGGGATGGCTTTCGATTTACACTCCTGCCTGCCCTCCTACCTACTCAAATCTTCCCCTTCCTCCTGTAAGAGGTTCTACCTGAAAGGCCCAAATCATGAAAGACATTGAAAGAAATTGAATGTCTTTACTGAGAGATTCTTTCACATAATTTTTAGAAGTTCAAGTAGAATATGTCAAATAGACCTATTAACCTGTGAAACATGATTCTCTTACAAATAAACTATGCTGGTTCTTCCAACACACATCATAATCATTTCTATGTTTACTAATTTTATCTTTTATTGTAGTTCCTAATAACTTGTTTGGTATAAAATTTGTAGTTCATAGTGCACACTTCCCTGGATCCTCCCCTACCCAAAACCCTTTAAAGATCTGGATCACATTTGGTTGAAGGTGTGGTGATGTTCCCATTTATTTTCCCCATTTGTTCTACAACATCTTCCAGATGACTCAGTGTTCTAAAATCTTTTCCCACAGCAGGTTTAAGTAAATTTGTTTTCAGGAAGATTGCTCTCTTGAGAAACTAATTCTCCTTCAGAGGATCTGTTTCACTGTACAGGTTGTATGTAAATACGAACTTTGTCTTATCATCCTCTGTTACTTGTGCCATCACCTTTAAGAAATTCAGTTCCACAGGAATCTACAGAAATCACAAGAAGGTCATGATCAGCACTAAACCAAATATAAAGCTTGCAATCTCAGATATAAAATCAGAGAGTTCATAACATAAAGAAAATACCTTATCTTGAAGAACTTGTCTGTGACCTTATACTATGACCATTCCAATTTCTGATGGGGATTTTACAGAATACTGGCTTCAGTTTTTCTGTTCCTCTATGCCTCATTCTGGAATATTTAATCCATAAAGGCAGCTACATTATTACTGGAATTCAGGTCTGCCCCCTTAGTGAAGCTTTAATCTTAGCTTTTATGTCTTCATTGCCTAGACTCCATGTCAAGCTCAGTGCAGCAAAATAAAACCTCCTAAATATTGCTCAAAAGGAATTTTCATTACTGCCTACCATGCACGCAACAGAGCAGCAGCAGCTACAGTCTGAAATGCCTGCACAGCCAATAGGACAGGTTTCTACTGAGAGACATGGAAGCACACACCACACCAGCTGAAACTAACATGGAGATTAAAACTGCTCTAGTCTTTCCTCCCAGGAAACATGTGTCTGGACACCATTACAATCTTGTTTTCTTGAAAGACTCATAACTTCTTTCTTTTACTCAGATCTCCTTAAGATTTTCACCAGCAGTCTAGTTTAAGTCCTGACGAATTATTTTTTTAGGTATCAAGTCTCTATACTGCCATCATTGGCCATGCGCACAGCAAAAATTTTACCCAAGTAGAGCACCAAGTCCTTTCCCATTCCTCACAAATGTACTACTGCAAAGATTTTTCAAAAAGGTCACACTGACCTTCCCCGTGTACCTCTTCACTCTCTCTTCCTCTTAGTTTTATCAAATATGAACCATTTATCTTCCTTTTAGAGCCTTTTCTAGTCTTGCTACTCCTTAAATGTCTTACTTAGTGTAAAAGGACAACTCTTGCCTGCCCCTCATGCCCCTCCCTATCATTCCCATATTACATTTTCAGACAAGCACTTTCATATATTCTCCCATCATGACACTAATGTTTTGAGGGAGTTTCCTTTAATTATTGACTCAGCCATTAAGTTGTTCTTTTTTAAATCTTCCTTATACTTTCCTTTGTTATGATGTCTTTATGGTAGACAAGAGAGATTATGCTGCCAATTATTAATGTTAATTCAGTGAAAACACTGTAAATCACACTGGTCAGTATGGTCTCATTGCTGTCACTGCTGCTCATCAGCACACCTATATTCATTGTTCCTCTCGTATAATTAAACTGAAAGTGCATAGGCACATTCTTCTGTGTGTATATTGTGAGTAGCAAAGTCAAAACCACAAGAATGATTAGATACCCCTACACAGTACAAGATGTAAGGCCCGAGAAGCAGATAATTTGAGCAAGTATGCTAAATACATACAGTACAAGGACCATGTCCAATTTCACTGAAGCTAGAAAGGGAAGTTACTGATACCAATATTGCAAGATGGCATCCTTAAACACTCGAAAGCAGTAACAACATCCAGATGAGCAAGTATCTTTGTGATTCATTCCCATCTGCTTGTTGATAAAGAGTATTACAGACAGCTATTGTGATTATCACCTTTTACGCCAAACATAGGTAAGAATTTCATTCCCACTGAGGTTTGACAGTGAGCAAAGGATAGTCAAAGAAAACATGAACATGACATGTTCTTACACTGTTGCAGTGGACCACCTAAAGGACCCTGACTCCTTTCTTCTCCTCTGTGGTTTGCTAAATATTCTGTTGTTTCCTATATTGCATTGTTACTGTTTTCCATATTGTGCATGTAGATGGGAAGTTGTCATATCCTTGTACTATTTGCTCAGTTATTTCTTTCTTACAGGCCCATGTTTTCCATGCTAGTAATGTAAACGGAGAGAAGGAACAAGAAGTACACATGGCAAAGGTTATTTAATACCTTGTCTTAATATATTGAGCTTCGTCTT
Source organism: Megaceryle maxima (assembly GCA_024605025.1). Taxonomy (NCBI): domain Eukaryota; kingdom Metazoa; phylum Chordata; class Aves; order Coraciiformes; family Cerylidae; genus Megaceryle; species Megaceryle maxima. Next base: position 6,452 of record JANHGN010006640.1, on the reverse strand, counting down.
TGTATTTGTTTCAGTTCTTGTTTTTCTAATTCACTGTGGCACTTGCCTAAAATTAGATTACAAATTCACTCGGTCAGGTATTTTGCATCTCTTTGGCCAAGTGCTTTGTGCAAATTCTATGCAAATGGTAAATATCATTCATCACTATAACACTAATAAATGCAAATTAAAGCCTGCTCCAGGAGGTATTCCTTCAGAGTAGTAATAGTCATCATTTATATAGGACTTCCCCCCACCAACTGCAAATATATTAGTTAATTAATTGAGGCGGAATGACAATGCCATAATTAGCCAAGCCCAGTCTGCTCTTAACAGTGACAGGGCTACCAACATAATGAAGGCATTCATGATTCCAATGAAGTACCCACTGCCATTTCACTGAATGGTATCAAAATACTGTCTATGCACAGAATTCTTGGTCTTATGACAGCACCAAGTCTGTACAGAATTGTAAGGAAAATAGGAAAGGAACAGAAAGAGCTTGCATTTTTACTCAGCAGTTAGCAACCACTACATGTGATCTGTAGAAACAGCATCTGAACAATACTGGAAGGTTCAGTAATTTTAGCCTTTCATAAATGCAGGGACAACACACAGGGATCTACAGACTGACTATTGTATGTAGTGCACATTGTAAGGTTTTGGAGTCACAGCCATTAAGGAACCATACATCATTCAGGATATACAGTGACACTACTGTGTGCTTGGCAACTTAAGAAAACAGATGAGTTGTTCCCATTGTGTTAACCATAGGCTACCAATGACCATCTATGTGAGGGAAGTCCTTTCTTTTTCATGTACCTTTTCTCTTAGGCAGTTAGAGGCTAAAAACCAACAAGCTGATGAGTCTAATAACTTTTAAGAAACCAGGCTTTTTAGTTGCATCAAATCAGCTATATATAGATGATTGGTCTATATCAAATAGAAATTGACCATCTACTTAGAGCACCACATTTTCCAGAGCAATATACTTCATGACAAGAATGTGTACAAGAATGTTTACTAACGCTATGCTGCCTTCTGAAGTGACTGTCAATCGTATGTGGGATGTAACATCTACAAATAACGACTATCTGTAGAAGTTCAGAGAGAATGGGAGTGATTCTGTTCTTGATTTCTCACCAATCCAGATGATACAGCCAGCATAAGGGAATAACACTGTCTTCAGTCATCATGCTGTCATCATTTTATACACTATCCTCAAGTTTGGTATATACATAATTACACAGGTAGCAAGGAAATTCATGCTACTGTGCTACTGCAATAAAAGGTTTCCTCTCCAAAGATTCTTTTTTCACTGTCACAGACAAATTAATTCAGGATTTCCCATGCACTGTAAGCTATGTGCAAACCTCCCAGTTACACCAACTTTGTTCAAAAACCTTGATATGGCAGGTGCAGGAGCTGTCTGTCTGGTGAAGGTACTTCTGTGTACAAGTGGCTGACATGCTCTATTTCCTAACTCATCCATCACAGGCATACACAGGAAAAGCTGTTGAATTCCAGGAGATATCATTATGGCTATGAGCAGTGAACCAGATCCTATTCTATGTCTTAAACTGTTGGAGATAGGGAAAAAATGACATGAAGACGTTACAGCAGCTTCTGAGTATCTCTTGCAGATAGAGTGATCCTCTAGGACGATGAGTTCTGATGCTCTTCTCATTTACCACAGCCTCAGAAAAACCATCAACCAAATGTCTCACAGTTCACCTGCCCTTACTTTTCTTCTGATATTAATTTTTCTCCTCTTACAAAGAACAGCGAGCTGGAAGCTGCAAGCAATGGATGCCATCTCTAGGCTTCTCCTAATATGAAGACATATCCCCAGGGATGCAATTTTTCAAGATGCCTACATATGACCTGTAGCTCTGTAATTTCATCTTTCTTTCTTGTCTTTCAAATAGAAAAGCATTCAGAGATTTAAGAAACAGTCAAAGCCTTGCTGTTACTGGCTCCCCAAAATTTAATCTATTCTGTCTAATACTTTACTGATTGGCTGCAGAATATGTGATGATATGGAAAAAGACAATAAACACTCTGAGAGACAAGGAGTATATTTTCATATGGGTTGAAATCTTGCATCAAATGCATCAGGCAATACCACCTGGAAAAGCTTGCAATTCTCAGCATCCCCATTGCTGATATTATCATCAAAAGCCATGAAACAAGTCAAGTCTGCTGCTATGCCTGTCACTGGTGAAGCATCATACAGTTATCAAAACACTAAATCACTGCCATCACCAACTGATGTTTATCATGGGCACACCATAACTGCTTAAGCAACCATACCTTCTAAGCTAACCACCACGCACAAAATTATGTATTTTGCATGCAACTACTGAAAAAAAATCTACTGAACACCCCCTGCCTACCAAAGAAAATGGACTGAATATAAACACTATGCACCAGAGGTTCATTTGTGCATGAAAATTGAACTGAAGGTTAATCTATTTGTGGTTTGTAATGTATTTGCCCCTCCTATGCTGCTTCACTCTATTTTTCCTACTGCCTCACCCCTTGTCCAGATGTAGGGATAGTAGAAATTCAGCATACCTTGGTGGCAGTCATTTTCTATGGACTTCTGTATGAGAGAGCTGTGCTGGAAGACAGCAGGAAGAAAGATGATCTGTAAGGCAGTTTCAATGGAAATAATTGCCCTTTTCCTTGCTCAGAGTTCTTTCCTTCAGTAGGAGAAGGTATCTGGCCAACTTCCTAATGTCCTTCCATGTTCTGAAGGTCCCTTTGTCTTCCCAGAGGATGAAAGGAGATGCAACTACATCCAGCCACTATCAGGTAAAAGGATGATATTTAGCTCCAGCATTGGCAGCTAGAGACTGCTATAAGAACAGAGCTACATTAGTGAGAAGAGGTTTCCTATAATCATTTGATGTATGAATAACAAAGTATTAAGTGAAGAAGAAGTACAACAGTGTCTTAGTGAATAAACTGTCCTTAACAAACAGAAGCTTAGCAAGCAATTCCACCAGAACATAGACTTTTAAAGAGATGCTGAAGGACAAGAAGTAGACTCCTCTACTCATTCCATCTGTGATACATAGTTTTTTGTGAAACCTGTATCTGATCTGGCATGATAATTCAGACCACAACACAAATGCAGAGACAATAATGAAGATGCTGACCACACACGTGTAGTTTGATTGCCATTTGGATAACCACATCATCACAGTATGAATAAACTAATCAGAGCTGGGCTGTACATGAGGTATCTTGATTGTCATCCATTTGTCTCTCAGATTGCTGCTAACAGCCTACTGAGAAGGAGAAACATGTAGTACCATTTTCAGATTTACTCGTTTTGAAGTTAATGAGAAAAGGGATACACGTGGCACTATAAAGCACCTGAGCAGATCTTATTACTGCAATACCTTGGTTTATGGTGCTCACAGTAAAAATCACATTCTGGATGCTCTGCTCTCCCACATCTTGCAACAAACACTGGTACACAGGCACACCCATACTGCCCACTGTTGCTCAGTTTTGGTGCAGATCTCTCAGAATATGTCATACAATATGAAAGTACATGCGTGTGTGTACATGTATAGATGCATATATACACACACAAACTTACTACAGCACTTTCTATGAGTTCTGCTGAGTATTTCTGTGACATTCCCATTCTTACTCCCTTCTGCAAACCTCTTCATTGCATACAGCACAGAAGAGACCTGTGGATATCCTGTTCAACTGGAACCTTTGGGTGGAGCAACACTGTTGGCAGCAGTACCTCCTGTTTTCTCTCCTCCTTTAGGCGTAGTCCCATCTCTGGTTATCTACAAGGCTTTATCACTGCTGTTCCTAAACTCTGGCATTGCTCATCTGCAGATGACTTACATACATGCCACTGCTAGCTCCTCAGTGTCCTGCTGCACAACCTTTCTAACCAGAAAGTCAAGCACCATTTGACTTTCCTTCACCACTTTAGGGGCACAAGGAATCATGTATTGTTCCCTGGATATATGTGTTGGGAGAAGGACAACACTGGGGAGGAGCCAGCTCCTGAGATACAGAAGCTCTCCAATAGGCACAATGACAGGCAAGCTTGTTGCTGGTGCCAAGTGACTGAGGTGATCAGAAAATCCAAAGGGTGCTTTCTGCACGTTTGACTTTGCAGGTTCCCTTGCTCCAGGACTACCTGTTAGTTTACCTTAGTTTCATGCCTGATGTTCTTCATGTCTCAGGCTTCCTCCACAAGACCTCCTTCCATCCTCATGTACTGTTCCTCTAATTAGAATCACAGAATTGGTTGAGGTTGGAAGGGATCTCTGAAGGTCATCTTGTCCAACTCCTCTGCTCAAGCAGAGTCACCTAGAACAGGTTGCCCAGGACTATGATCAGATGGTTTTTGAATGTCTTCAAAATATCTTCTTTTCAGCCACCATTCAGGTATTTATATAAATTGGTAAGATCTTCCCTGAGCCTTTTTTCTCCAGGCTGAACAAGCCCAGCTCTCTCAGCCTTTCCTCATATGAGAGGTGCTCCAGTCCCTTAATCATCTCCATGGGCCTTTGCTGGACAGTCTTCAGTATGCCCACAACTCTCTTGTACTGGGGAGCCCAGAACCTGACATCATTCTCCAGGCTTGTCCTCACCAGTGCTGAGTAGAGGAGAAGGACCCTGTCCCTTGACCTGCTCTTTCTCTCACTCCACCTCTGTTCCACATACTCCCTCCTATATAATCCATCTTTCTTCCATTATCTTTGTGTCTCTTGAAATCCTTCTTAAAGACATTTGTAGAACTAGTACAGTGTTGAACAACTGCCATGCCTTTTGAAGGACAGTAAATTCTTCATGAGCCACATCACCCATCAGACACAAGAGTTTCATATGCAACAACTGACCTGATTTCAGGTAGCCAAATTTTCTTGATGCTACGCAATAAAAAGTTAAGGCGGTGTTACCATGACCCTCCATCGCAACGTTAGTAGAAACAACTACACACAAAACCATACTCCCAACAGACTTTTCACATAAACGAAATCTTCCCCTTTTCCTGTGTTTGAAGTTCTTCTTCATTGGCTTTACCAAGCAAACAAATAGATAACAATGATGATACAATCTAACCACATTAGCAAACACAGATTAATTTTTTCTCAAAGATATAGAGTCCACTCTAAGAACAGCTAGGTCTTTACCAATGTACTCTCCAGAACATTGAGTTGCACATTACAGATGTCCACTTCCATAAATGATAACTAAAATTAGAATCATTTGATTGACTGATTTCTAATGAATGTTGGGAGATAATATAGATATTACTTCCAAATAATTGTACACTCTAGTTATTATAGTACTACAAGTAAAATAGCACCTCAGAGGGTTCTTATGTCAAATACAGGCAAGGAAAAAAGAGTAGCCCGTACCAAAAGGCTTAGAAACAAGATGACACGTGGAGAAGACAAATAAAGAAGCAGTAAGACAGCATATCAGTTGTGTTACTGTTAGTACCATTCAGAGTATATAAATTTCTTAGTTTACACATATTTTTGGACTAGAAAACTACATTAAAATACCATAAAGACTACTTTTGTTATGTGTACAATATGTAGCACCTGTATTAATTAAAAAGTATTGTACATTGGAAGAACAGTATTAATCCTAGTTAGTTAAGTATAGTGATATTTTATCATAAAGCTGTAGCATTTATAGCCACAGTCACTACACTTTGCATGGAAATTTTCTACCCTAATTAATCCTCAGATCTTCCAAAGAAGACTATGTTATAAGAAGCGAAGTTTAAAAATCATAAATACAAAAATGTATTTTAGGAAAATAAAATACAATTTAAGATTAGATAGATTAAGATTAGATCATAATTAGGCAAAATTGTTTATGGAGATTAGACATCAATAACAGACCAGGAGTGCACCTAAGAGCTAAGCTATGCAGAATCATTTTGTGTGCTCACACCATGGGAACATTCAGAGCATGTCTAGCACAAGGTTTGTTTCACAACAAAAACTTGTGTAGTTTTAAATATACCAGTAGTGACGTTCTGTGCTCCTAGATTGGAAACAATTATGTAAGAGGCTGTACAGATTAAGTATATTTTTGTGCTGCTGTATGTGAATTTTGATTGGAATCTACCAGCATAATTTTTTTCAACTACTTATTTTAAATTATAACTAGCATAGCTCTAAAAATAATACATATAGATTAAAAATTAATTAAAACTTAGAGTGGTAGAGATCTTACACATAAATAAGTTAAATATTTAAAACAAAATTTCACGGAAATACTGCATCTGTGAAACCAGTTCACCCAGAAGACTTCCTATTTCTTTCAGAAAGGCTGTTGACTGGGGTTTTTTCCCTCCCTCTTTTTTTTTTTTTTTTTTTTTTTTTCTTTTTTCCCTTGATGTTTAAGGGAAAAAGTTTACACTCCACTGCTTCCTTTTTGTCTTTTCTCCCAAAACCTTAAAAGCTGACGAA
>JANHGN010006638.1:39423-148822 GCA_024605025.1 Megaceryle maxima | reverse complement strand
CACAAAACCCCCCCCAACCCAAACAAAAAACCACACACACAAAAAAACCCCAAACAAACAAAAAAACCCCCACACCACACCCCCCCCCAAATACCCCACGAAAAAAACCTACCAACCACCAAAACACAAAAAACCCCACCCCCAAAAAATTAAATAAAAACCACAGGCACAGCCTAACTATTCAGAGCCAAAGTTATCATAAAGGTCTTCATTCAGAAAACCATGGAAGCATGTACCAAAACCATTCCTATTAAGTACAGCATTTAAGTGTGTATTTAACTTTTTAAGCACCTGCTGAAGTTCTGAATCACTCAGGTGGGGAGTTAGGTGTATATTTACTGCCCTTTCAAAGGGGGGTAGTTTGCTGATGTGATAGCTAAAGACCATAAAAATATAACTACAAAGGAGTTTAATTCAGAGTCTTTTTGGAATCGCACCACTCCACCATACAAGCTAACTGGGCAGGGCCTTAAACTGAACCAGCAGAGGGAACCCAAACGCTGCACACTCCTGCTGCCACCCAGCAGAAGCAAAGTTATTAGCCCTGCTATTCATATGCAAACACAGTGGTGAGATCTCCCTGGTTTTTGAGCTGCAGGACTGTCCGCTGCAGCTGCAGCGTGTCTGATTCTGCTAAAACTACTTAGACATGCACACCATTCTTAGTTGCCTCGTGATACTGCCATAGATATGTCTATTACAGGCTATGTAACACTGAATTTCTTAAATTTATTTTTAAAGGACAAATGTATTAAACATAGCATGTCTGTACAGCCTAATCTAGCTGATTTGTATGTTCCAACTTCACTACTTCATTCACATTATGTCTGTCTTCTGTTACACCACGTAATCTAATGTTCACACGGTGCACAATTATGAAGAACACTTGAAAGGAAGGAAGATATGTAAGGACCCAATCCACAACTTTGCCATCTTAATTATATACATCTAGAGAGAGAGAGATGTTTGGTAGCACACTTGTTCTGTTTTCTCACTGTATATATTGGTTTGGAGGTGGGGTTTGTTGCCATTGATACAGGTTTTTCTGGCACAGAAAACTTACAAGTGGGAGTTTCTCCCCCACTGCCAGAGAATTTCTTCTGCTTAAGTGTTTTGGAAAAGCTACAGTGGGTTTCCCATGAGTTTTCTGGCAGCCTACATGAAACCCTTTTCAGCATCTTGAACTGAATTTGCATGTGAAAACAGATTACCCAAAAACAATTACAATGTCAAATGGTTAAGAAGTTTCTGCACTGTCTAGGGTTGTGGAATTGATTGTAAAAGAACAATGTGGACTTCGTGGACAAGTGAACACACTTGAAAGACTTTAGGAAACTTGAAATTTTTTTTTTTTTTTCCTTATAAAATCCCATTCTGTGGGAGAGAGCTATTGGCTTCTCCATAAGGTAAATTCATTCAACCACAAACCATTTCTTTCCAGCGAGACTGTCCACAGCAAAGTTTCACACAGTCTTTCAACAAGAGCACTTCTGTACCCATTCCCTCCCAAGGATGCAAGCACTCAATAGACAGTCCAGAGTGACAAAGGCAGCAGAGCCCCATGAAAAAAGTATATGGGGTCTAAGGAACCCTCCACTGAGTCTGACCAATGCGGAATGTAACAGTAACTCCGTACTCATTTTATCTACTTCTTTCATGACTCTAAAATATGATCAACCCTCCTTCAGTGCTCCCTCCAAAATGAGGAATCTATGCAATTTCAGCATGTCTTCACAAGATGGTTGCTCTATGTCCTTGATTATTTGAGATGCCCTTCTCTGTATGTTCTTTAATTCCACCCTGTGCTCCTTGAGATACGGACATCAGAAACATTAGCTTGCATAGACTTCATATGAGAAGCAAAACTATCTGCTGATTTCCCTGTCAAAAATCTGTAATTCCCTCTAGCCCCGCTTCCTCTACGAAGATAATCTGCTGCTGACACCTTCTGTCAGCAGTAAGGGCAGTTTAACAGGGAACGAACATGATTTAGTGACAATACTCCCAAGGCCACGCTGCACACAGCTGCATTTCAGAAACTGTAAATGGTTATATCCTCCCCCACCACCAGAAAAATAAAGGAAGTGGTGGAAAAAGTTCTTTTCCATAGATACAAACCAAGCAAATTTGTCACAGATGTTACCTGCACAACTCCCTGACTTGCCTGGAGACAAAGGATTAATTGAAAGGAAACACAAAGGGGGAAGTTCATTTTACTAACATTTACACGGAGAAAGAAAAGTACAGCACTTTTATACTTTTAGACCAGAAACATAAGACCATAATTCATTATATCAAGCACTGATGTGGATTTAGAGAGAGGAAAAAAGTAGGTTCTGGCTTAATTTGGAAGCACATTGGATGAATCCAAACATAGTTCTGTCCTTCTGTGATTTACAATAGGATATGTAATAACTAGATAGAAGTAGATTTTTATGGCCTGTATATAATTTAGATCCAAAAACAGAGTCAGTGGCACAGATAACAAGCCTTAACTGTGAGGTATGCCCCCATTCTTTTGTTTGCCAAGCATTTCAATTATCTCCCTCTTACTTCATTAAATAAAACTGCAAGGAGATGTTCTAACAAAGGCTGTCTGGAAAAACCAAGAGCTCAGAGGAGCCAAGATTCACTCACATAATAATTGTTTTAACTCAGAACTACTGAAATCCATCATTATATGCACGTACAGAAAAAAAAAAAAACAAACCCATAAAACAAAAGCACAGCAGTATTTATCCCACTGGTGATGCTCAACAGTCACTGCCATTTCTTGAATTGAAAGGAAAAAACTCCAAGACACACACAACATGCACTTCTGAAATCCTGCTTCCAACAGCTAGCTTTCTGGCCAAGGAAAGTTCAGCCTTATTCTCAAAAGTATATAATTTCAAACACTGACAACTGTGCTACTATCTGAACTGCAAGACAGTTGTGCTAACATTGACATAGTTCTACAGCCTTTTTCTTTCTCTTTTCATCTCCTCTATATAGTTCATTCTGGGCTTTGTCCCATACAGCATCTCTCATTTCAAAAGATTATTGTATGAACAAAATTTTTATAGCATTCACAGTATAGAATATATCTATTTTATGGTTCATATAATACCATACACACACATGATAGCATCACTTTATGAAGTTAAATGGACTCTATTTTGCTGCTTTACAAATATATTTCCTGGCAAGTCAAGAGCTTTTTATAGAGAGCTTTTTTTATATAGAGCTTTTATACTTTCCTGAAAATTACATTCAACCTACACTAACAGGAAGATTCTCCAGTCCTTCTCACGTACTTAATTGCAGGCAACCTTTTCGAAGACTTAGTTTTTGGTTTTGTTTGTTTTAAAAAAAGCTCTTTTTAGCTCTAATGGTCTACAGCTTCAAAATATTAACTACAGTTACAAAATACAGAGTTTAAAAGTCAATTCTTGAACAGAGCATATGTTATTTTCTAACCTGCACATCCACTCAGACTACTAAGATCCCAGGACACACAACTCAGAACAGCAGCTCACACACAGAGCACACTTAAGTGAGGTAAGAGGAATAAGAAGAGTGGGGAAGGGGTGGTAAATACCCAAACTTAACCACACCCAGAAACAGGGCAGCCTCACTTACCTGCATTGATTTCACCTGAGCAGCTGCTTTCTAGAAGCTTTCCTAGAAATGATGTCTGTAAGCAGCCAACCAAGAACCATGAAGTACAGACAATTTAAAACTGGGCAGACAGCCACTTCTATCTTTAAATGTAATCCTAAAAAGTACAACACAATTCTATGTTACCAGATGACATCTTCTGTTTTTACCTCTTAAGATTCAAAGACCAAATTAATGATGTTTATTTTTTTCTGGAGGGCAGGTTAAATTTAACCTAATTCTTCTGCTACAGAAGGTGACAGCACTTAAAGGCACCAACGCCTGCATTTTCTTGTTCTTAGTTACTTATGCTTCTGAATGTACTACATACTGGTAGCATAAGGGAGCCCATACTGCTCCACCACTAATTTGTTTCAAATTTAAACTAGGGATTTAATTCAAATTTAAACTCACCACTAGGGCTGGTGACTTTGATCCTCACACAGGACCCTGACACTAAACCTGGACAATCCCCCATGGTAAGCTCAAACATCATGCAACACTTCACCAAACATGTGTCTTCCCAACAAGGAGACAGTATTTGGGATCCACTGTGTACTTTTCATTTAACATTGCTGTGGTTTACAAAATGTAATTATTCTTCCATAACAAGATAGGAACTGCTATGTTAATAACTGTACTACTCTGGCATAGTGTCTTTAGGGCCACAGGAATGGTCTGGCCAGTTACTGTATTTTTCCACCCTGGGGTCGTTAAGTACTGGAAGAGGATGTTCCCACAAAGCTGAGAATTATCTACCCAAAGATTGTCTTGAATTGGCAAGTAGCCAAGCTAAGGCCGGGCCAGATCCCAAAAAAGGTGTTTTTTTTGGAAAATGACCTCCTTGGAATGACTCTATAGATGCCAGTAGGCACCTCACAAAAAAAGGTACAACCTGCTCTTCAGCTGTAGAAGTATTTTTCAAGAGTGCTACAGTTTTCAGATTACTCTCAAATTATACTTTGTCTTAAAAAGTATGCTGAACAATTGCTTTATTATTGGCACTCGACTAATAACATAAACAATAACTACCAAGTAAGTTGACCTGGATTTAGCAGTTCATCAGCTATGCTGGTAACACGTCTCCTTAGGCTGCTAAGCAAGAAAAGGTAACTTCAGTCCACTACACTATTTATACATATATAATATTGCTAATTGTGTGATTGCCTTGCTAGAAGGCAGAGGAAAATGGAACTCCCTCAGAAACTCAAGAAAGTGTTCTTGAGTTTGGAGCACACTGTGGAGTGGTGCTAAACTATGAATGAACAGGCACAGCAGAAGGATGTGAAGGAATTGGTTGTACTTGCAGGGGATTGCCTGGAACATACCATGTACCTGCCAGTTTAGCAAGCATATATATCTACACAGATGCACAACCCTCCCACCACAACAAGATATATGTGCATTTTATAAGCGTAAAGGTGTGCCCCCTTTACAGAATGCTTTGCAAGGAGGGTGGGAAGCAGGGGTTTGTGATTATTCTATTTTAAAGCATTTCCCTAAAAACATTTTAATTGTTTATTAGCTACAAATAAGTGTCCTGCAAGCAGACATAAAGACGTATTCATTTGGAGGGAACCAGTATGATGACTTTTCCTTAAGTGATGAAATTTACTATGTAGACCAAAGTTACAGACAGAGTGAAATGATTTACTCCCAAATCACCATCCAAGAATTAAAATGTCCAAATTGGTAGTAAAACACTTTTATGTTCAAGTAAATATCTTTTCCTTCTACTGATTCTTATACCTAGGGTTTCTTGGTGGAAAATGTTACCACTGGAACTTTTTATCAACCAAATTAATAATGAAAGCAACAGCAAAGACAGCTGTTAACTTATTATGTTAGAAATTTAATTAACAGCAATTAAAAATTGACATTTTGACTCAAGCATCATACAGGACAGTCAGGCAGCCACAGGACTGTATTAATCTCTGTAATGATAGAAAAATAGTAAGTGGGAAAGTAAGGAAAGATATATGATTTTGCATATAAATATCAAAAATCTAATCTGTGATATTACTAATTTTTCAGTGGTCACTATCAAAAGCTGAAGGCAAGTTAAAGTTTGATTAGGTGCTGAGAAAACACGTACAGAAAATACTCCATTAAAGTACAGAAAGTGTAGCAGTAATCTGAAAGATCCCATAACCTCCTCAGACAAACTCATCCTGAAAAAGAAGCAGCAGGATCTGTTAAGAGCAAAGAGTCACACGTGGTAAAAGTTGTTAATGCTACTAAAACTGCATTTATGTAATTGAAAAGATGCAGAAATAGAAGTGAGAGGGAGGAAAGGATTTCTATCTTCAATAGATGCACAGAGGATGCATTTGCTCAGAGAGGAGTCGGGAGGACAAAGCAGACCTGGATTAGAAAATGGGAATTTCCCAATCCACAACCTACTACTGGAGCAGCTGGGAGGGATGCCTTTCAGCACTACCTAGAACCTCCATTTACTGTTTTAGATTTCCCTTTCATAAGACTGACTGTAGCTTTGCATGCAAGAATAAGAACCACTTTGCTAGATGAAATCTGGGGGTTTTAAACTTGTTTGATTGAATTATTGCTCCCAGGTAACTTATATCTTGTCTGGGGAGACAAGGAAATGAAGGAAATGAATACAAAACACAACCCAAGCATCCACTGAGGAAGAGGCCACCCACTGTCTGGTTTCACCACCCATCACTAGGAGCTCCACCACCATCCCAAGGCTTGCTGACCTGCATCACAGGGAGCAGCTGTACCATTCCTGAGCTCTGTTTGTGCCTCTCTTTCCTCATATCCCTCCGGAGGTAAAGTCTGGATACAAGTGCAAATGCCTGTGGCTGCTCTACCTGGGACTCAGCAGCTTGGGTTTGAGTTGTGATGTCCCCTGCCTAGCACGCCATTAGCCAGGGAAACATGCTGCATAAATGCCAGGATTAAGCTTTTATGCCGGGTCCTCACTCAGGCTGCTGCTCCACCCCATAGCCAGTGCTCCTTCTGTTATGGACTATCAATATGTTTATAAGAAATATGACACAACACTTGGTAAAACAGACTTTCTGCCTAACTCAAGATTTTGGGTTTGCTACCAGATTCCTGGCATGAACCCACAGACAAGGGGCCAGGTACCAGGTTACTCCCACTGTCTTGTCTAGAGAAGAAAGCCCCCTTGCCTTCTGCCTTGTGAGGCAGGAAATTTTTGCAGAGGTTCTTCTGTCAAATTTATCATCCGAATTTTTATTTTGTGAATTTTCAACTGTTTATCTAAAAGGAAGCTGGTAATTATAGAATAAAAGTTTAAAGCTCTGAATTATTTCTTGACAGTGGTTTATTTATTTGCTTATTTAAATTGGGTGCCCAGTACATGCCTTCCAGATACCCAGAGGTACGTAACAATGCTGTCTTGTGGTGATGAAGAAGGGGACCCTTTGTAAGGCTTTTTTTTTCCTGTGATATTCTTAATCATCCTGACACCAAGTCCTGATGAACAGAAAGCTGTTTACCTCCCTGTCACAAGACAGAGGTGGTTGCTGTATGTCTGTATGAAGCAGGCTCAGATAAAGAGTTTTTTTCTGGATTTTCTTTCTGGGGATTGGGCGTGTTGCTGATCCTTATAAAGCTCTCAGTTACTCCAGTGACTGACACATTACAAAAACATCTAATACCCATGATCATCTCTGAGACTAAGAGCTAAATGAGCCACTCTAAACACTGAGGAAGGATTTGTCAATATTCTGCTTCCAGAATTAGAAAAATTCCCCTGTTTTGATATGAAGAAGAGGTGTCTGACTGAAGAACTGTTCTCACAACAGTTTCCTTTCTTAAAAGCTCTCCATTGCTAAAACTTTATTGTACCTTCTGACACAATGTTACATTTCAGTGCATTTGGTGGCAGTGCAAACTACTTCACCAAACACAAGCACTTCATCAGTGGGGGAAGTAAGCTACTAGACCTGTGTTTATATCTCTTCTAATGTAACTATGGACGCTAAGGCACTTCAGGTAAAATCCCCAGAGGGCAAAGAAACCTCAAGACAAAAATGACTGAAGCATAAATAGGTATATTCAACAGAGAGAAAATACTGCAATGTAAACATAATATGCTTTGCTATCTGTCGGTGCTTTCCCGTTACTTGAAACAATTTGCATTAACTCTGTAAGGATGCAATAGTGAAGATTAGTAAGCTTATCAGATACAGTTTCTGTGATATAATAGTTTTTAATTAATAATTACTATTGTAATTTTACATAATCAAAAAAGTCTTGAAGCTGGTCATAAAGAAATTTACCTATCAAATAGTTTGTTAAAAACATAATTTTAAACTTTCTCTGAGTTCCAGAAGTTTCCACAGAATTAAAATCAAAGAAAGAAAACATTCTTAAATGTTAAATTCAACACCAGAAAATGTGAAGCTGTTAAATGATTCTTTCTTTTGCTAACATATGTAAATAAACAATGCTTTGAAATTAGCAAGTCAATGTCTGGATCAAAATTGCAAAAGTTTGTTCCAAGTGTGAAGCCATTGGAATTTAAAAAAAAAAAAAAAAAAAGGAAGTGTGGCTCCCAGACATTTGTTAACTTACTGTTTCCCGAATATAAGATAAAGTCAGTCAGAGGACAACCTGGTAGCACTCTTACACAGAATTCCACCAGACTCAGTGAGTTTACTTAGACAGGATCCATGCAAACATCTCCCAGCACTCTCCTCAGCTTTGCTCTGCAGTCCCCTGTCTCATTTAATCTGCATTTTCTTTGAATCCTGGGATTCAAGGAATTCCAAATCTGAATGCAACAGTCTGCCACAGACTCGATCATGTCAGCTTTTTCTCAGTGCCATCATCTGATCACAGTGATGCTCTGCGAGGTTGTTACAAAACAATGCAAGCCTAGATAGTTTTAAAGATGTTCACTCTACAAATGACCACTTTTGATAGAGAAGGTCTGAGTTACAAAGGTCATGACATCCACAGCTTGAAGCTTGACTACTAAGTAATGAGGGGTCATCACTACACAGCCTGTCAATCCACAACCCCTGGATAAAATTCAGTTGCTTTCAGGTTTCAGTTCAAACACATAAAACTGTACACCCCACTCAACTGTCCTCAACTTCTTTCCATCAACACAAACCAGGATTCAATATGTCCAACTCCAGACCTCAGGACTTGGATATTGTACATGTTTCTAGAAGCAGTGAGAGGTGTAATATCAATGAGTTTGCATTCCTTCAGTAAGCAGAAAATCAGTTCCATGCTGAATAAATTTGCCTTTCAAATGACTTGATTTAGCTGAACCACCCTCCTGACCTACTCTGCACAAAGCAACTGTCATGCTGATCAGAGACCCATCTACAACTGCAGCCTGCACATTGTGCTTTCAGGTGGTCAGTAAATGGCCCACCAAGCACAGCAGCCATTTGTACTTGCTCAGAGCACTCGTATACAATTTAGTCACGTAGATAAAAACTTGACTAGGTGCACAGGCAGAAATACTGGGAACAGTTCAAGTGTCCTACGGGAGCACCGATGTTAACAGCACCAACTGTCTGTGACACAGTCCTGACTTGAGTTAGCACCCCTGCTCTCACTCCCCCAGACATGGAGATGTCAATCACAGTCATGCTCTACACTTGTTGCAAGAGCAGATTGTACGCAGGTGACACCGCCTGCTACAAGAGCTTTATTTTTTGTCATCCTACCCCTGCAGTTCTTGGACTCTGTATTTTAGAAGGCTCTTCTGAGCAAGAAGAAACAGCATGAAGGACATGGTTGGGCCTTTGAAATGTTTAGTCACTACCATCCTCAGAAAAATGATTGTGAATATATCAAGCTGCTGAACACAGGAACATATCAAGCTGCTCAACACAGGTTGGCCACTGTAGGCTTCAGGATTGTTATTTCTGTTAGGGCAATCTCTTGGGGGAAGGCAGGAGAAATACCCTCCAGTAGTGTGCTTCCTCCCATGTCATTGGTGTAGTTCTGTTGTTTAGAGAGTAAGAAATGGGGTAGGAGCTATGAGTCAGGCACTAGGCAGCTACCACTAAAAGCTCAAGCAGTATGCATCTGGCACAGCCACCTTGTGTTCTTGTACTACCAGTGCTACCAGGTATCAGGTGATGAGCTGTGGCTCACAGAACTGAAGACTCCAGGAGACAGCAGACTCCAGCATCTGAGACATTTGTGAGCAGCCAGGAAGATCCCAGCAGTGGAAGCGCCCTCAAGCAGTCCCAGAATGTAAACTGCTCCAGCATCAGCCAGCCTCTGAGGGGGCAAGGACTGAGAAAGGGAATTCAGGTTCAAGAGTCCTGCAACTTCAGCTGTCCCAATTTACAAAGTGAACAATGTGACCAGAGGAACAGGAGCTGGCTTGCAGTAACTTGGATTATCTCCTTTCCCAAACAGAGGTCTGACACCACCAAAAGATGCAGTCAGATCCCAGTTCCGAAGTGGAGGCACTGGGTGAGTACTCCCAAGTGATTCAAGCCAGTCACTCTACAATTCATTACAAAGGGAACATTTTACACATCAGAAATGATACCACTCTGCAGCTGGAATGATTTGATTTGAGTAAATTGATATTACTTTTAAATTACACCAAGTTTTGCAAATATTTCTTGCTTTAAGTATTTGCTGCCCTAATCACACTTCCCCTTCATTTCCCTGAGCAGGCTGGTATCTCTTCAAGTAGAGTCTCTTCAAATAAGCGAGAGTGTTACGGGTTGATACACAACATAAGAATTTTTCAAAAACCTCCACTGCCCAAGCCTCTTGCTATCACAGGGCTGTCCCCTACCCGTGTCCCCCTCTTCCAGCCCATACACCACGAAAATCAGAACAATCAACAAACAGACCCATCTTGAAAATATTAAGTCCTACCGTACCTACATTGATCACACAGTAATTAATGAAACACTTTCTAGCAAAAGGCAAACTTTCTGGCCAATAGCCACCATCCAATAGCTTCCAGGGCTAGCAGCTCAGAAAAAAACCCACCCCATTACATTCCTTTCTCCTTCAAAGCTGAGGAAAAATAAACATTAATTATAAAAATGTACAAGGAAATGCTGAGCAAATAACTTACTGAACTGCTGTGGCTCTCTTGTCTTATGCCTATTTATTGGGCAGGTGTGGCTTTTGGGTTTGGAAGACTCAAGGAGAAAGGGAAATTTATGTTCCAAAATATCCATGGACATGAACCTAAATCACAGAACACGCTCAGTGGAATTTCCCTTTCACAGATACCACTTATTACTTATAGCAATAATTCAACCTATAAACCAAAATGTTAGTCCCTAAAGGTAATTTCTTCATTGCAGTTACAATCTCAATCAAAAGCCCTGAGTTTTGCCTGGAAGATAACTAGAGGCAAGGGGACCAACAAAGCCACATTACTTATGTGAACTGTCAAACTGTGACGCATGAGAGATTTTACTTCTATTCACACTTCTTATTTAGGACGTTTGCTTTTCTATAGCTCTAGAATCAGTGATTATGTAGGCATAAAAATTCAGATAAGATTATTCTAAGCTGACAGAAGTTTAGCAAGACTACATTATTTTAAACATTGTTCTTTAAAGGTGGCATCTGCCTTCTAAAAAGCTTTGGAGATAACAAGCTACAGGAAAATTTTTCTCCCATTCAGTTTCTCACTTGATATATTAAAATATCAAACCTGAACTACAATGTAAAGATAAAGAAGCAACTTTATAAAGCATGGGAGGAATTTAAATAAACTCATTACGCAAATCAGTATATTAGGCTTCCAGGGGCCAATCTTTTGTTTAAAGGAAAGATTTATATTTAGCAAATGGCAAAGACACAGAGGAAGAAAAGGTTTGCTGTTACAGACAACACAGAGTTATTAGACAAACCGTAGCTATGCAGAAAGTTGCATTGAAAACCCTCAGCCTTCATCTCCAGAGGTAGAGCCATTCCACACTGAAGCTTCTGCAGCCTAAAGCAGCAGACTTGGCCTCATCCTCTCTTCTGCCTTTGTCCAGCTGGAAGGCACTTCATGCAAAGCTGATACCTGCTGTGTTTCTCCAGGGAAGCCAGTAGGTCTCTCAAGTATTTGAAGAGACATACAGACCACTGCCAGACCAATTTCTCTTCTTTGTGCCCTTTAATTTACTTACTCACACCTGCCAGCCATACCCACATGGAGGCTGTGGCCAGTCCCACTCTGACTGCAGAAGCCAGCCTCAGGCTCCTGCCATAAACAGGCTGACTTTATAAGCTAACAGCTGAAATAAGGACAGAAGGTTTCTGTGAATTTGGGCAAATGAAAGTGGCATCTTTATTTGTGCACATCTAAACAGTATCATTAACGTGGGGCTCTGGGCACTTCTGGGTGTCAGACTTTCCCCCACCAGCAGCCCTTTCCCTCGTTCCTCCTCTCGTGTCATCAGAACAAGGGAGAGAAATCACTCACCCACCAAGCCCACCAAATTTGATGCTCAGCTCAGAGCTGCCTTCCAGCTTGTAATTTCTTGCACTCTTCTGCAGCCAAACCATTCTTATTTATAGCAGATGTTAACTTTCCTTATCATCAGGGTTGCATCCAATATGATTTGCGCATCTATAAGCCTTGTGTTGGTATCTATTTCTTCATTTATTAGTGATTAATTTAAAATGTTCCATTAAGGATGAAACAAAAGAACTGAGGCAGGAGGTTAAACCAACACTGCAGGATTCCTCTGCTCTCTGACTACTGTTGGTATTTGAAGAGGACAAAAAATCCTTTGGATTCTGCAGATGTAGTCAGACAGTCCAGCCTCTCCACTACGCTGAATTTACAGCTTCCAGTTGTAGCCTTTACAGTCTGACATCCCTTCAATCCCTTTCCATGACAGAACTGTCATCTATGGTTCAGGCCATGCTCTTCCAAAGCAAATCCTGTATTCCCACTCAATTTAACAGAATGTGCTATGTTACCTTCTGTCTGAGGAGGGCCACACAGTGTCTTTATGCACAGATTGTTGTCTCGGCTAAAATCAACACTGAAGCAAGCCAGGATTTGTTTGCAAGTAGCAACATGGCTCTGGCATCTTGTATCCTTCTAAAGTCTGGATCATTTCATAGACACCATCTCCTAGACGCCTTTGAGCCATGGCTCTCATGTTACCTATCCCAGATGCTCCAACTTCATTACTAATAAAAGCTGTATTGTGGCTTTAATTTTGTATCTCTGCAAACCCCCACCTTCTGTGGAAATGCATTTGTGCACGGAAAAATGGCAGGAGATCCTCTCTCTGCTGCTGAAGGACTTGTTGCTTACTGAGTAACCTTTTGGGAAAGGGGTGGGCAAGGAGTCACATGAAGGGGAAGACAGACCTGTCTCTTCTCATTATTATTTTCTTTCTGGGTTATGGCAAGAGAAGCAATTGACCTGCTAAAGTCCTGTCTGATGTTTGCCAAAATGCTAAAAACATGAGCCAAAACCATACAGTCTTAACAATCTGCCCCCTTGTCAGCCTGCTATATGGCACCTATTTAGGCTGCTGGGAGTATATCCTCCCTAGTGGGTTCACAGCAGCTGTTGCCATGGGCCCAGCATATATGATATACTGTATATACCACCAAAGTAGCTATCTGTAGCAATGCATTAGTCTAAGAGTCTTGCATTTGCTGAAGCTCTGGTCATTTCTCTTATCTTTTTCTTTTTTTTTTTTTTTTTTTTTTTTTTTTTCCTAAGAGAGTACCTCTTCTTTCCTGGAATAGGCATCAACTTTCACAACCGTGCATCTGGAAAATTAACATTTAGCAGAACCTAATGAGAACTTCCAGCTCTAACAAGCATTTCCAATCCCAACAAGCTATATCACCTATCATTTTCAACCCATGCAGATGTCCAAGTAATCAGTCAAGGGCCTACAGAGTGGTATTAAAATCCTGACATGAAATGAGTCACAGTTGCTTTCCATTTACAATGTGCTCTGTAAGTTACATGTTCTCTTTAACTTATCTAGAGATGCATGACATGCAGCTAGATCTAGTAAATCAGAATGTTATTGTTAACTCAGTATTGGCATTAGAATTTCAGATGAATCAGTTCAAGTACACTTGTCCTGTAAAGATGTTTTCTTTTTCTAATAGATACCAAGCTATGGGAAAAGACACCTCAAAGGTATTAAGCTTCTTTGATTCAGCACATGTACTTTTTGAAAAGGAAGAAGGACTGTAAATTTATAGATATTAGTATGTCCTACCTAAGTACATACTTAAATTCACCAAAATGAAAAACTTCAACTAAGAGAAAGCCTGAGTAGAGGAGAATTGCCTATCAAAAGTAGTTAGGATTTTGTTCTTCCCTTCTTTTGCCTGCTTCTGTTCTATTTAGAAATCTGCAACATCTCCATATTACTACGTTGTGACCTGTAACTTTCCAATTTAAAAAAGCTGAAAAATCTGAAGAATAACTATGGATTTTTATTTTTTTTTTTAATTGTCTGTCATGTTTATATTCTACTATTGGTGCAGTTATTTGTAAGCACCTTCTTTAGCCCATCAAAACAGTAATAGAAAAGAAAGGTTTATGTTGTAAGCAAAGATTTGTTTCTCCTAGAAAGCCACTATCTGTTCAATCTCTTGTTAGTTGCCTTATAAAAGTAATTTCTCTTTGAATTACATGTATCTGAAATCACAGTTTAACACACACACACATTCATACAAACACATTTTTTTTCCCCTGAAGCAGAGAAAAACAAGGAGGGAAGCTGGCAGGTACTGTTAGGACTGGTAATAGCAATGTTGCAGAACTAATGCAGACAGTCACTAATCCACCCTTGGTCTTTAGAAAAAGGCACATAATGACTAGCAGTTGCTTTTCAAATACTTGTCAGGTGATTCAGCCACAACCATGGCAAATAATGTCCACAGTACCTGCCTTTTGCTATTGCAGTGGGGTACAAAGGAGTTAAGTGCTTCACCCATCCTCACTGAGGGAATCAGAGTCACAGTTAGGAGTAAAGGACCAGGAATACTGGCCTGTACTTATAATCACTGAGAGTATTTCCATTTCTTTATTCCCTGCATCTCCACTGCACTTTCATATTCAGAAGTCCTTTCATTTCACTGTTACCAGCTACCCCTCTAACATCACTTAAATCAACAGCAAATTATTAAAAAGTATTCTCACTGACTCATTTTCCTTAACGAGACAAATCAGTCTTATTCAGAGCAGTACACGAGCTAAATACACACTTACTGAATGCAAACAAATCATGACACACATCATGAACGTATTTCTTTTCTTCCAGATTCTTCTTATAAATAAAAAGCAATTGTAATTTCTCTTGATTAGGTATGACTGTCTCTGTCACTGTGCTATGCTGCATGACACACACAGTGATACTGTTTTCATTGCCCTCATTAGGATGCTTGCAGGTAAGCCTGGTTGGTAACTGTCAGCCCTTACAGTGACTGCAGTATATTAAAGGCTGTTCAGAGTGGGTTTCTAGCTTTCTGAGAACATTTCTTAATCTACATGACCCACCACACAGTGGAAACTCCATTTATGAAGAATGAAAATATAACTCTCCCCCTCAGGAAGCAATTTCATGACAGCAAAGAGGCCTCCCTCAGAGAGCAAAAAATTCATTAAGCAGTTTGGATTTTAAAACAAGATTACAACTCATCATGGCAAGTTTTTTTGGGTGTTGCATCCTTTGGCAGGGAAGAGAGAAGGAACTGAGAGGTCACATAAGACCATATATTGCTCAGCTAAACTGAGGAATGTGATCTACTGCACAACTTTCAGTCCATTTTCAGATTAATGCTAACTACACCCAATAATTTAGTAGCCCCAGGTACACAGAGCAGGTCAGGAGGAATAGCTGGCACCTGTTTCCAGAACATGTAGCAGGAGGTGTGCTGGAAAATGGGTACTGTGATGTTCTGGAAGCCAGTGTCTTTTTTAGAGGATTCTTTAATCTTGAAAAAGAGCAAGGAGATTTTTTTTCACACTGCTCAGGCCTCTCACCACAAGAGCTACACTAAACAAAGTAGTAAAAATAATTAAGGACTGGAAACAACAAAGAGAGCCTTTCCCCAAAGCCCAGCTTTGTGCTTATGTGCTAAACCAAGTCTCTGCACTCTTGGTGCATGGTCAAAGAGGTTCCCACCAGGGCACTTCAGTGGCTGTGGAAATGGGAAACACAGTTAGTCTGGACTGGCAAATTGTGAAACTTTGCCTAACCAAAGTCTGGGAAAGCCGGAGCTCTTCTTGCAGTTTCCCCCTTGTACAGGACCATATGGATGGAAGGGTTTTTCTTTTTTAATTTCTCCTAATTTCATCTTGGCACATCTTTCCCTAATAAGCATTTTTCCTCCTACGGTCTTGCTGTGTCTCCATACCTGCAGGATCGTTCATCCCCTCAGAATTTTAGGTAAAAGTAAACTAAGCCTAAATGATACTTCACGCTGTGCAGCAGATAGCCTGTGAGAACAGAAGCTGCACATTAAATAAAGCCAGAATCCTTCATGAACTATATTCCTGTGGGCCAATTTGGTCAAGTTTATGAAGGGCTCCATACAAGTCACAGACATGGGATGAAAGGCATTCAGGAGCCAGAACCACAGTAGTGGCCAATCACATCTACTCAGAGCAAATGAGCCAGATAGGGATCAGGAACTGACAATTTATCTTTTTTTTTTTTTTCTTTTTTTTTTCTTTTTTTTTCTTTCTTTTTCTTTTTTTTTTTTTTTTAAGGAAAGCATGTGAGGAAAACATGATATCTAGGTCCTAAATTAAGCATATAACTTGTCACTGCTAGATGACACAATGTCATACCCCATCCTCTCAGCCTGGACTGCACTCTTTGGTGTCAAGGTGAAGACATTTCAGGAATTTCAGCTATAAACCACCCAACTTTCACATGTTAATATAAATATTTTGTACTCATGACAGGAGATGGATTGACAGCTCTAGAACCCAATAAGGCACAACATTATTGCAGACTTCTCTTGTGAATCACAGTCCTACTGCTAAATGTCTTGAATAACAGTGTACCAATGATATCCACTATGAGTGGGGAAAATCCTCATTGTTAACTAGGCAAGACTTACAGGCATTCAGCACTCCACGCTTTCAGATAATTCAAGTATTCCTTCGTTTTTTGATTGTGCAAGGCTGTCATACTTCAGACAGCACAGAATGCACAGTTCATAATGTGATTCTTCTATAAACAAATCAGAGTCTGCCTTAGAATGAAAATTTGGGGAGGATGGTAGAGATTGATTTATTCTGTGTGCTGCAGAAGATGGATTTAATGTGGTTAATTCCATTAAAAAACCCTCTGATTTTTATGGGATTATTTTTCTTAATTAAAAAATATTGTTGATACTTGCAAATAGTATCTCTTAAGAAAAAAATGAAACCAGAGTATTCCTATCACACTTGCAGATTTGCTTTCTCTCTACCAGCTTCTTAAACAAATTTAAATATCAATATAGTTGTTAGATAATGATGAGAGGATTATTTACCTTTCTATGGTGTCTGAATTCCACAAAACTGTATCCTGCAGCTGGGAACTGCATCCCAAGCTCTTGAGGGAAAACATGCAGTGAAATGAAGTCCTGTGACTGTTTCGTCTCAGTTCAACAGATCTCAATTCAGACTGTCAGCTACTTTGAGCAGGACTCTTAGAACTCTCGATAATAATAGCTGTCCAGCAAACTAGAGTAGCTATATGAGGCACAGGAATTTATGTTTCATCCTGATGACAATTCTGAGAGCCAGGACCGATGATAAAATAACCATTTGTGTAGTTGCAGACAATATGGAAAAGGTAAGTCTAGTCCTCAGAGCCTGGCATCAGTAGTGCACATAGACTGCAAGAACAGATACTGCTGTACTCTGACCTCTGGTGCCTTGTGTGATTGGACTGAGATAACTCACAGGGCTAATGACAATTCATGCTCACGTTAAGAAAATTTCTTTCAGTAGGAGGCATTTGTTTAACATCAGGCTGATAAGCTTGTTCTGTAATTTGCCACACAGAAGAAGAAATCCCTAAGCCATCGATTTCCAGTTTTTCACTTCACACTGCATACTACAGGCTTCCCTCATTAGGATGAAGGTGCTGAATCTCTGCTACAGGTGGGGAAACTTGCACAAGGTATTCTGCTTTTTACTGAATCAAGAATATTGAATTGCTAATTGTAGCATTAATACAGCAGCACCTTCCATTTCCAGAGCACTTTACCACTGCAGAAATCAAAACACTTCATGAAGATGTAGGTTACAAAATTCCTGTCTCTGTATGAGCCTGGGAATAAATTAGCATATTTCTGATCAAATGCTCTTGTGTTTTTAGGCTGACTTCCACCAGTCTGTGCCATATGAAAAATTGTAGCTCACAGCTACAACTTCTGTGAAGACACCTTAATTTTGCTTTTCTCACCTCTGAGTAAAAGAGCTCTTTGATTCTTTGTTTTACTCACATAAAGGGAATACAGTATATTAGTGGAGTGTGAATTACCTAGTAATCACCTGGTAAACTGTGGTAATGAGCTTGGGCATCTCTGATACCTCAAGTATACTGCATACGAGAGACTTGTAGTTAGTCACAAAACTGGTAGCATAAAGACAACGCATTAGCTCATGAGAAGGAAGGTGTGAGCAGCAAGAACACTGACTATGCATATTAGAATCACAGAACCACTGATGAGTCAGATTGGAAGGGATCTGAAAAGATCATCTGTTCTGGAGGTTTTAAAGAACAATTTAGACAAGCTTCCAGCAAAATCTGTTGAGCTGATTTGAAGTTTGGCATGTCTTGGTGACCTTCCCTTTCCTCCATTTCTTACACTCCAGGAAAAGTAACCAAAGGGAAGCAGAAGTAGTAACTAGAAGGTATTAAAAGGGAGATGCTCCCACCACTACTAACTGGTGGAAAACAGCATGAATGGTCACATTTCCCTGCACTGCAGCTTGGGTCAAGGACTAGGTTTTGCTCTATGTTTGTGCTGTGCTTAGTACAATGGGCTCCTAGCCCACTCCTGCTCCCCTCAGTGGTACACAAGCTCAAATTTCAAGCAGATGACACAGTATCTTGATTTTTCCTTTTTTCTTTTTTTTTCTACTCCCACAGTCCCCACCTTTATCTCCTATCCAGTAAAGGAGTTGTCCTTACCATACTTCTTCACTTGGGTGTTTTAAACACATCTCTCTACTCTTCAGATGCTTTCACATTTGAATCACAGCCTCTCCAACTTACAGATTTGTGCAAAGTTCTCAGTACAGTCAAGCCACAGTGTTAATTAGGATCTTTAAAGGTTGCCATAATTTTTATTCCTGTTATTACTACTAATAAATAAGCTTAATGGATTCTTTACTCAGTTGTCCCACTGACAAATCATCTAGACATACGCTGCTTCTGCCAATTACAAAGTAAGGAAAGTAATTCTGCCTTACCATTACAAAGCACTTCTTTTGCACCAGAATCTCAAAAGGGGAAAACAGTTGCTTTAAAACTTAGGGGTAATTACTTCCACAACAGAATAAAGGAGTATGAAGAGAGAATAAAACTGTTCCACTTGGTCTTTATTCCTTTGACATTACAAGATGCTTTTCAATATCTGGTCTTAAGTGTGTGTCTGCAGAACACGTGTATATTTGAACAACACAGTTACACCTGTAGAAAGAGCTACTTTAGCAGGGGTCCTTTGAAGTCCCCTGTTCTTTACTCATAGTAACATAAAGGATGAAATTAAGATTCCAATTGTTTTGAGTGACAATGTCAAGTGCAACAGCACACTAACTGGATAAGGAAATTTTAAAGGTGCCAATTACAGTAACCCGGAACATTGCCTTTAAAAAACAAAACACACAATGTTTAACATCCATATTGTGAGCCTATTCCTTCTAGCATATTTTAAACAAGGAAGTCTAACCCAGTATGGTAGATCAGCAAGTCCTGCAATCACACCTGGCAATGAGCAGGCAGCGCTCACCCCAGAGAAGCAGCACAGGAGCTCGGCAGATTCTACATGGTTCTCACAAGGTATCACCCAAAGTGCTCTAACAGCGATACCCCTTGGGCTCTCCTGGTGCCTCTCAAGGGCAGCAGCAGGAGCCCACCATGTGATGCACTCAGGGTGAGACTACAGAAAAAGCAGGGAAACAAAATAGACAAGCTTGAGGGGACTTGGTAAAATGGCTTAGTAGATTTGCTTCATTTTTAATTTCTGGGGTTCTGAACCATTGCGTGACTGTACATAGAAGCTTTGCTTTTCATGTCCTGCAGCACTATGTATGGTACAAAAAAAAAATCACAGCATGTCTGGTTAGAGTGGCTTACGGCATACATTAATACATTAATAAATGCTCCCATGGAAGAACAGTGTTTCTTTCTAGCTTCATTTTAGACATATGAAGAAATGTACGGTACCTGAAATAAGTTAGATCTCCCAGACCTGCATACAAGCAATGCTGATGGCCAGTGGCCATGAAAATTGCTGTATGCTATCTTTTGTAACTAAGGCACAAAGTATTACAGAGGTAAATTTATTGCTGACAATAATAAACACTCAAAAAAAAAAAAAAAAAAAGCAACTGTTTCATTTCCAGATCCCAGGCTGAATATGAGAATCTGACAGGTAAAAATGTTATCTTATGGATGGGAAGACTGATAAGAAAATATTGAGAGGAAAAAAAAATCATGCTATGTCAATTTTTTATGTTTAATTTAACACATGGAAGGAATAGATCTGAAGGTACTCATGCAAGATGTCGATTAAGGAAAATATACAGGCTGTGAGACCTACCATAGTCCCAGACTGAGAACTATCATAATCTAGGGCTTGTCCCCATGTCCTTTCCTTTTTTCTTTGCTATTACCCAGTTGTGCTGGCTCTCAGGTAAAATGAGCTCCAAACTCAATACTTCAATTTTCTGTTTAACAGAACTATTTGTACAACTTTGTTTTCTTTGACTGCCCATTGTTTTCCTGGATCCACTGATCTCATTGCTCCACTATTGCCAGCTGGTTGCTCCCTGCATCTTAGAAGTCCCTGTTAGTAGAGTGACCACGTAAGAAAAAGGGTATTTTTCCAACTCAGGCAAGAAGGAACAAGCTACCACAGTGTTCCCTGGGGCACACTGAAGGCATATGCCTGGCATGGTGGAGAGCAGTGAATAAATGATGGAAGGCTGGGAGAAATACCTCTTGACTTTGCCATGACATCCTTTCCAATGAGACCCTATGACACATAAAATGGATGACATGAACTGTAACCCACCAAAAGCAGTGATGGGGACCACACTGTTGGATGACAACATCTCTCCATTTTATCTGCACTAGAACATGGAAAAGAGATGCATATAGATGTACCAAATTTTATAGGTAAGAATTTAATAAAACCAGGAGGAATCCATGACCTTACTTCTGAAGTCCTACTATCCTCTGTCTACTCCCCATCATTTATCTTGTGTTTTGTCTAAACACTGAAATAAGTGTGGGATTTACCTGTTATGAGCAGATAAATTAATATCATCTTCCAGATTCTTTTAAAACAAGTACATGCATGGAAAAGTAACAACTGCTCACCTTCAACCCCAAGCCACTGGGAGGGAGCTCAATCTTTCCTTCATCAGAGAAATGTGAAAATGCATCACCTCCATCTTTATTTCCATCTCAGAATCAAGAACCAGTATATAAAGCAACATTGGACATGTCTTATTTTGTGGTTCAGATGGGGGAGCATCAGATGCAAGGTGAAATGTGGCCACTCTGTTTTTTGTAAAGGAGTGATCAGCTCTTCCAGCAACTGTTGGTACCATGAAGAGGAAAAGCTTTTCTGCTCACTAACCTCTGTGTAGCTGGGTAGGCTAAATGAACACTGACACTATGTCAGACTTCACTGACTGACACTAGAAAATGTATGAATTTACATCTGTATTTAAAGCTGAGTGCAAACTGAAACATTGCTATTACCAAGAAAATAACTCCCCCCAAATGCGATGATAATACCCTAGAAATGACAAATGGAAATCGGGGCAAATGGATTTTTCTATTTACTTGGCAAGTGGACTTTATACTTTTTTACATTGGTTGTAAACCAAGTGAAAGAAAAAAGTAATGATCGGGTAAGTAGTGATTTTAAGCAAGACTGCTGCATTAAAGGACACATGCTGAGCAAGTGATGGATTTCACTGCTAAAAAGATTGGAGGCTCTTAATGGATTGTTAAAATGTTATTACGAAAATGGTTTAGAGGTCCACCCTCCTGAGACATGAAAGGGCATTACTTTCTACATCACTATTTGATGCTCAACGGTGTGTATACACATGCATATAGTACTTTAATATGATGGTTAATTTGAGTGTATGTCCACTAAAAAGCAATAAAAGCCTATGCAGTACCTCATGTGAAATGAGTTGGTACTCTCAGATGTCTTTACAGTTAGACCTACAGGGATGGGACTTTAAACAAATGAGTTTGATTTCATTCTTGGAATGGGATCACACACCACAAAATGATGGCCAGACCTGATATCCTGCCTTGCATGGCACCCTGAGCCTTTCTAATTTTAACAATCCACTTTCTTTTCCACCCTCCATTTCTATAGTAAAGTGCTGACAGGCTGATGGACCTTCATGATGATCTTTTAGAACAGAAAAGATTACATAGATTTATACAATTTAAAGGTAAGAAACCTCTGGGGGAAAAAAAAAAAAAACCCAAACAAAAACCAAAACAGGTGCATTTACTACCTGCATGACTGGGACATGCTCTCATGCAGTGCCAGGCATCCAGCCCATATTCCCAGAAGGGCTGGTCACAAATGCCAGATGCAAGACATCAGACTTCTTTTTGTGGAGACAAGTTATTTTTAGTAGCACTTTAAAGTTCAAGAACAGGGTTATATTTCTGAATCTATTTCCATGTTTGGTACTTTGGCTGTGTCAATCTCTGCAGAGTGGGGAAATAGGGAGTGATTTAAACATACGCACATCTCTGCCACTCCTTGAAGTGGTCTCAGGCAAGTAAGAAAGGAAGGACAGCTTGGAAAAAGCAGGTATCAGTCTGGTGTTATTGTCCGCAAAAGAGTGAATTAATTTCCTCATTTAAACTCCTCAGACCATGCACTACTCGAATTGACTTTTTTTCCGCCAGCATCAAGATTCGTTTCATTCTTTTGTTTACCTTCATCATTAGAAGTCTCCCATTCCAAAAGGAGATTCTTCCACTGGCTGTGTTTTTAACGAGCCAGGACAGGAAAACAGCACTTTTCATATCTTATCAAATGTTTTAAAATTATCGTGGAGGTATGTAATCTGCATAGTTATGCAAATAACTCTCTCCTCAAGAGAGCTATTTTCAGACTTAGTTTTTCCTAAAGAAGCAACGTTCATGTGGTAGTATGGTGTATGCATCAGTCTGTGTCTATCTGTCTGTCTTCCAGACCTCTTCCTTTTCTATCAAATTTGCCAGTTTCAACCCAGCTAAACAGACTGGTAAGAGTTAAAAAATGCCAAGCTTGTAATGTGGTTGGAAAATACAAATGGTGCAAAATGGTGCTCGCTGGCTTGTCAGCGAAGAGGGAGCAATTTGAGATGGCAACCAGTATCGGCAGGCTCTCCATTGGGCAAAATACATTACCCAGGCAAGCTCAGCAGCAGTGGCTGTCTGCAGGCAGAGATTAGAGGGAGCAGGGACCACTCTGCCTGCTTGGCAGCTTCACGTAACACTTTCTGACAGCAGACTTACTCCTGCTGCCAAGCTCAGCAGAAACAGGGTATCAGGAGTTTGCAGAGCAAGATTACAAAATAGAAGAGCAAAACAAAACCAGCCATCTCACTGCCCAGGTTTTTTTTGTAGTTTCATCCTACCATGACATTGGTTCAGCAAGTCTTCCTCTTTAAAAAAATACACATTTAAGAATATTTATTTTAGTACTACCATTTTTATTAATATGGCAATTATAGTCTAGCTTGCTTAAAAGATTGTAGATTCAAAAGTGACAGGAATTTGCAGTTCAGAAGAAATCACAATTCATGGGTACCAAACTTCATACAGCAGGGTATTATCACCAGCTGGGAACATTCAGTTGCACTGTAAAGACCAAACCTGAAATTCATTAAATGGTTTTATTTCAGAAAATGCTAAGTCAAAATAAAAAGTATTTGCCCCAAACGTGGTTAATTACGTGAAAAGGATAGATAGAATTTCAAACTGCATGAAAGAATATTTCTTCCCGTTTTGTCATTTTTCTTTAACTTCTTAATTTTGTAGTATGTCAGACTTCCACATGTTTGAAACTTACACAGTGGTTTGAAACCTGTCTCATAGCAGATATCTTATACCATCCCCGCAGACATTAGGAGAGATTTAACAAATAACAGGGTCTTTCCTTTCTGGCTTGTATAAAACTGTTATCAATTAGTTCCAGTAATTACTTTTTGATAGTTTATTAAATTGCAAGGAAATCTAAAATAAAAATAAAACCTTGTGTATTACTGTGCTGAGAACACAGCTTAGCCCCTGGTGTTAAAAGAATACAACAGGCCAAATCAAAAGAGTTTATATAATTACACACAGAATTATTTTAATCATGACATGTAAAATTACTCTAATCGTCTAAGACTGAATTCTAATGATTTATGTATCCAAAATACCCATGCGATCTGGGATTTTTATGAACTGCAACTAAAAGCTGTAAATTCTCACTAGAATCTTGCCTGATTTTATATTTCTCATATTTCTTTCAGCAGCTATCTATCACTCAGAGGCTCTTCAAAACTTATTAGATTTTCAGGAAGTTCTGTTCCTTCAACAAGTGTTAATTTTAGAAGCCTCAGACAAAGCCTGCACAAGGACAGGCTACCTGCAATCATCTATAAACCAATGACATCAGAATTTAGGCTCTTAAATTTCATTTTATGTATTTATTTATTTATCCCGAGATAGGAGCATGCCAAGTCCCATGGCTCTGTCTTAGTATGACTTTGTATGGCAAAACAGCAAATCTTTTTGAGAGAACAGTTTATATTTCAAGGACTGTTTATCATGCTCTGTCTACCTACTTAGGTTATTATCTGAGAATATTAACCGTGTAAAGTTAACTAAAAGTCAGTGCAAGTACCTAAAAGCATAACTGTTCTGTAAGGAATGAGCCTGAAGAGTTTCCTTGGGCACTTAAAAATATGAATTTCATGGAAGACGGAAACTTGACAGAATTAAACCTAGGGATGAGCATGTTTGTGAGGTGCCATCTGTAGGAAGTAGACGATGGTGACAGTGACCCAAGATGAATTTGTAGCTACAGTTACTGGAAGATTTACTACCAGAAGAAATTTTTTATAAGGAGGGTAGTGAACACTGGCACAGGTTGCTCAGAGAAGTAGCAGATGCCCCATCCCTATAAACTTTCAAGATGAGCTTGAATGTGGCTGTGAGCAACCTGATGTGAATGGGGCTGTGAGCAACCTGATGTGAATGGGGCTGTGAGCAACCTGATGCAGGTGAAGATGTCCCTGTTCATTGCAGAGGGATTGAACTAGGTGACTTTTAAAGATCCCTTCCAACCTTAACTATTCTATGATTCTATGAAAATATTTGTCAATACCTACAAGATACTTTTGAGTTAAAGGGATAAACAACTATAAAAACAATGTCATCAGAGATTAAGGATGCCGTAGAAGTACAAATCATTCACGCTTAAGCACTTGTTTCTACATGCTTTTCCAAAATGAAGATACTGCAGCACTTGTCAACAAAACCAGACTAGCCTCAATCTCTGCTCCCCTATGTTTTCAGGACTGCCTTGCTTTTATTCCACTAAAACCACTGCAATAAAAATAAGCAC
The DNA here is from genome assembly GCA_024605025.1 of Megaceryle maxima. Lineage (NCBI taxonomy): Eukaryota > Metazoa > Chordata > Aves > Coraciiformes > Cerylidae > Megaceryle > Megaceryle maxima. The sequence goes on along the minus strand of JANHGN010006638.1, from coordinate 123,391 downwards.
AGGCTTGACTCATGGCCTCTAGCCCACTACAAACATTCTAGGGTGTTGTAGACAGCATCTGATATGCAGATGACCATCTGCATTCCCCAAGATCATACACAGACTGACACTTGGAAGCACCACTGTTTGCTGAATCTGGTCCTCCTCATCTCCACATACAGTTACAGGTGCAGAAACAGGAAGAAGAGAAACTGAGGTCACTCAAGCAACTGCCCCATGAGCTCAAAAGGGAGAAAATAAAAATTCAGGGGTAGGCACTGTAACTTAATACAGTGAGGATCCTCCCTACAAACCTTGAACTCTTACTGAGTTTATATATTGTCCTCCCACAGAGAGTACAATGTAGGCTGAAAAAACACAAGGCTGATCGCACACTGAAAGGTGGAATGCCCTTTGAGGACCTTTGGTAGGTAGCAAAGGTTACAAAGTCATGCTCAGGACATCTTTCTTAGGAGTGACACAGACAAACAGGCCAAATCTTTGGTATGCAGGACAACAAAGAAAGAAAATAGAAAGTAATCACAAAATTCCCATTTAGCTTTAGTCTATCCATATTAACACAATATCTTTTTGTGGGTAAATTTAAGCAAAATATTTTGTGTATTTCAATACACCATCAGCACATCTAATTTTAGCTCTGCATTATACAAAATTGCTACACTTTTAGGGTTTTTTTCCTCCAAACAAATACATGACTGATTTTATATTCCATGGACATACAAATGGAAATTGCCTTCTATCACAACAGCTAGTAGACTTTTATAAAGGAAATAATAGAGCATATTTTCAGACTAATACATCCACAAAACTGATCCTTCCCACCATAACCACACTACTGCCTGGGCTCCCTGGTAACACTCACTGTTCAATGGCTTCAGAAATATCTGTTATTATACCCAAGCTGTGGCACAAATGAAGATGGGAGATATGGGGGGGAAATGTGTCTCCCACCCCCTTCTCTTGTTAACCTTCGTTATCTTAGAGCTAGAAATGCTCATGTTCCCAGTGAAGCTCCTGAAATTATCATTGCTCCTCAAGCACCACAAAGGAAATGAAGTATTGCACATGAACCAGGGAAAGTCTCCAGAGGATGCACAGCAAGCTCAGGACATCTTTCTGAGTGGTGGGAAGAAGTGTGAACTGTGCTCCCATCTCATGTCCAACATGAAGCAAGGTGCAAATACACCCTGTGCAGCAGAATTCCTGCTCGGCACCATCCTCTGCCCCAACACACCTCTGAACCCAAGGCAAGGCACATAACAATCACATACTGGGTCACACTGCTGGCCCTTTTTCTTACCCATTAAAGTTTTCTGACTGTGATCATCACCAGGTTCTTTGGAGAAAGGAGCTGAACTCCCCCAAATGGAGTTCTACACAGAAGCACCCCAAAACAAAAAAAGGATGGAGGTTTTACTGAATGTTTGGTTAAAAGCCTGCTCTAGGAAATAAAAAGCAGACCTGCCGCTTCTCCTGCACAGCATCATGCAACAGCCACTGAGACTACCACAAAAAAACCTCTGACAATGTAAACTTCCTCTCATTTTATGGCTCCTCAAAGGAGCATATATATGTATACATATACCTATGCACTTGTGTGTGTGCTCATATATATCCACAAAATAGGAAAAAATGCAGACAGACACAAATGTTTTGATGTCAGTGAGGCTGGAAATTTGTTTTAAAATATTTTATGACATAAAGTCTCTGGATGTTTATCATCCAACTCTGTTGACAGGCAAGTGGGTTACCTCAGTTACTCGTGCACTTTCACTTATCTCAAGTCCTATACCTTATAGATGTAGAAGAGCAAGCTGAAAGCCAAGCCTGCAATGATCCCAGGGCTGTCTGTTCCTCAGACTGCAAACCTGTTAGAGCTTCTTATGAGCAACATTTTTCTGATATGCACTTAAATGCAATGTGTATGAAATGAGAGCTCCTTGAGAACTCACACAGCTTCTCAAAAGGGTCATTATGATGAAACAGGAATCTGTGCTGATCTACATGTAGAAAGGAGGATAAATGCATTGTGAGACATTACAGAAAGCAGTAAGGCTTCATTTCTACATCAGGCCAAAATGGACATCAGTGACTTAATTAACATCTTATTCATGCAAAGCATCCAGCAGCAGATGCAGGCCATGGTATGTAACACTGGCTTCATTTTGAGATCCCTGTTATGAAAGAGTATCTCCTTATGTCCCTTCACTATGATATGAACTGTTAGCAGACTTGCAGTGAACTTTTGCTGCTATCTCTAAGCAAGCCACAGTGGCTCTTCTTTTATCTCTCAAAGGACATTTAGATTTATTAATTGCTTTTCAAAAGGCCAGTTTGCTTCTAAAGAAAATTGTTAATGGAAAAGAACATAATTATGTATTACTTCCATCATTATAATTTCCCTAATGTTATCTCCTCACTGATTTTATTTACCAAATATGAAACACAAGCAGTTCATGGACCTATGCAGCTTTGATTTTTTGTAGAGGGAAGCGTCAGCCTTCCACCACCATATGTATGTTGTGGATCTCTAAGCTGCCTTATTCACTTTTATTGTTTGCTTATATTAACGGAGCTGCTTTGTATACAAGCCTTCAGCTTTGAGACGATTTCAGGAAGAATAAAAATTATTCAAAGGCATGAGAGGAATCACCCGGCAAGGACAGATTAAAAATTAACAAGGTAAGTTTCACCCAAGATGCCCCTGAAAACAGATGGACCATCCCTTAGGATGAATACAAATGCTTCATAAATACAGGATTGAAAATATCAAATCAGAATTGAAGTAAGGAAGGGACTAGAACAATTCAGGAAATCTTCCTAATGCTGGGGTCTGTTAGCTCCAAAATCTGTTCCAACTGTCTGTGTGATAAATGAGGTTTGCAGGTAACAAAAACACGTTTGTTCCCCTTTCTCTGCTTTAAACACAAAATTCAACAACCCAGCTCCACTTCAAATGCATTCCCAAACATCCTCACTAAAGGGTTCATTTCAGCTACTGTTTAATTCCATTTCATAGAAACTTCCCTTGCCTGACTTTCAGAAGTCATCACAGACCAAATCATTACGTCCTGCCAACTGAAGAGTACAAATCAGGAAAGCTATGAATGTCTAAACTACTTCCAGTGTTAAATGTCAACCCTCAGATCTCCTCCACTGATACCACACTGTTCCTCAGACTGATTTCCATAGGGATGGTACAAAGAGAGTCGTTGTTAATATAGCTGGAGATAACTTCTGTCAGAGTTTCTGTGTATATGATGGCAAAAAATTTTGAAACATTGCAACTGAAAAGGAAGGATCAAAAGTCCCTAAGCTCGCTTTGCTAAGCTGCTGTAAAAGGCAACTGATACAGTTTTACTGAAGTTGCAGTTTTGAGCTGTTACGTGAGTTACAGAGAAATTTTGCAGCTGATGAACATTACATGTATCTCTTCCTAAGCAGCCTTTCTTATGTTGTTTTAATTTACCTTGAAGAACTTCATGGTATTACAGGAAAATTCAGGTTGGAAGGGACCTCAGGAAGTCTCTTGTACAATCTTCTCCTCAAGCCAGGCTTAGCTGTGAGGTGAGACCAGGTCACTTATGGCTTTGTTCCAACAGGTCTCAAAAACTGCCAAGGACGGACATGGCATGATGTCTCTGGGCACCCTGTCCCACTATGAAAAAGTTTTTAGGAAAACTCTGAGAAATTCCATTTCTTGTATAAAATCTGTATCAGGAGGCATTTGTGTAGATTTTCTTCGTGATAGCTGGGCTTCTTTTCAGTTATTTACCTATTAGCTGCTCTCCACAGTGTAGTTTCACTATTAAGCAGCTCTACCAGGTTAAAATGAGGTCAGGTTCTGATGACGAACACATGGCTGAAATGGTCTTGCACTGCAGCCAGAAATAGGTCATCTCAGAATACTTCCCCATTTTTAGCTCAGTTAAAAAGAAGCTAAAGTTTTTCAGCATTTCAAAGGCTGAATTTTACACATTGTAAAAACAGTAGTGTAAGCCAGCAAGCAGGGCAGGAAGGAAGCAGTTAATGTGAGATCTGAACCAAGCTTTTCTCAGTGAGAGGCTGGTCTGTGTTGGCTGTGAAACCCACCTTCCTTCTGGAAGTGAAGAGATGGGAACCTGGTGGATCAAGAGTACCTATATGTTCAGTCACCAAACACATGCTTAATTCCACATAGTACTTTTAGGTTGCCATGTTGTAATGACTGTAGTTCATTGGTGATTTTCTTTTTTCCTCCACTAAATGCTGGAGCCCAGACCCTGTGCCACAACGAGTGAATGCATCATGTAACGGAGCTTAATATTTGTATCAAGGACAAGGACTTAAAAAATCTCCCTAACAGTGGGCTTAACAATTCCATTCTGTTACCCTTTCTAGACAACTCATAAAGTAAAACTTTACCCCAAACACTTGATTAATTACTGTCGCTAATTTCATACTCCACAGTTTAGGCAAAGGTTACGCTAATTGCAATCCAGAATAACTTTACCAGGTATTGTTCTTTTAATATAATTTCACTGAAATATGTCTAAAACCTACTTGGACTTAAGCTGGAGTGCATCACTGAATGTATCAGCATTTAAATGATCCAACATTTCAGAGAAAGACCTTTTACAGTAGCAAATATTATTATTGACTGTTACTGAGCACCTGAGCACCACCACTCAAATATCAGACTGGTGTCAATCATGTGGTCTGCTGAAATAGTATCTCCATGTTAGGCATCACTATCACTCAACTACAAGACACAGGACATTAGTTAATTCGGTTTCTGATCTTCCTGCACGTATTTGTTCAGGAGCAAAACGTGTCCTGAAGGGCATCTCTTCCCTCTCTTCCTGAGTAAGGTCAGGAGCAAGTTTTTGTTTCAGTGGAAGGACAAAGAGAAACAAATGGACCTGTAGATTGCTCCCTCTGACAACATTTGTGACACAGACACTGGGGAACTTAACAAAGTTTTGGTTCAAGCCAGCAACTTTTTCTTCCCCTAAGAGAGCATGTGTTGGCATCTATAGCATTTAGGACTTCAGGAGTTCATGGTGGGGATAACCCAAGGCTCTTCCATGAGAGAAAAGAAAGCAGAAATATGCTGTGGGAGTAGCATCAGGCGTTTGTCTCTGTAATAGCTTAAGAGGAGGCTGTGAGGGTAAGAACTGACTCCTTACAGCACAGCTAAAAAAAAAAAAAAAAAGCACAGAGTAATATTTCATTAATAGTATCTTACATAAAATGCATTCAGTTATCTAACTTCTCACTGTTGACACCGTAGTTACATGTTCAGCAAATCCCTATTAACATCTAGAGTTTCAGCAGTACAAAACGTGTTCATAAACAAGAGCTTCCCAGCCCCTATTTTTGTAGGCAGGGCATGAACTTGGTAATGAGTTAAAACATTTTTAAAATTTGACCATGTTTTGGCAAAATGCAGGAATATCATAAGCTCTTTTGTTCTGCATATCATAAAAACACGTGTAGAAGCATTTATTTTTTAATTTTTTTTTTTTTTACACTTGTAATAGTCTCTTGTCAGCCATTACTCTGTAACATCTTGAGTGCTCCTGGGAGTGCAGGGGGTGTAAAAATCAATCCACATTCTTCACATCACCTGTAATGAAAATTCCTGCCATCTCTATGAAGACCTTGAGCTTTTACTTTTCTTTGTTATGTCTTTTAGAAGCCACTATACGCTTTGCAAAGGCAAAGAACTGAAACACGCAGAGTTTACATCTAGGCAGAGTGGGGGGTAAAGAAGAAAGGAGCGTGCTCTCCACGTCAGTGCAAAGGCCGTACGTGTCAGACTGCTTATTGCTGTTATGCTCTGGTTTTATTTTGAACTGTTTTAATCTGTCATTAGATTTCCTGTATCCTTTAAACTACCTTTTTCCCTTTAATATTATAAATTGACATACTACTTACATGTCAGTGGTGAACTGCACATTGTGCCTTTGGCAGAAACCATATTTAGTAATTTTTCTGCAGTAAGTGAGTGATAAAACACTGCTGTTACTCACTAACATAAAAATGCAGTTTATTGCCAACCTTACTGCCTGCAATTATTCCTGTTAGTAGTATAACAGTAATTTATAGACCTGTGCTGACAGTTACAGGCAAGACTACTGGCCCACTAATAAGCCAAATATACAAAAAAGTCCACATATAATTATGATTTCATGCTTTGATCTAGGCTAGACATGAATGTCTAGTTCAGACAAATAAGACAATTCTGAGGACACAAGCAATTCAGATAGATCCAGACACCAAAATAAATGCACAGAAGGAAACATCAGAGACCAGAGACCATGCAAATACTGCCACAGCACATTTTTATCTGCACATTTTATCTATCAGAGACTGGTAGGGGTTGGAAGGGACCATCTAGGCCAATCCCCCTGCTAAAGCAGGTTCACCTAGAGCAGGTTGCACAGGAACACATCCAGCTGGGTTTTGAAAGTCTCCACAGAAGGAGACTCCACAACCTCTCTGAGCAGCCTGTTTCACTGCTCTATCACCCTCACAGAGAAGTAGTTTCTTCCTTATGTTTATGTGGAACTTGCTGTGTTCCAGTTTATGTATGTTGCCCTTTGTACTATCACTGCGCACCACTGAAAAGATCCTCATGGGGCTCTTATACCCCATGGTATTAACATTGTAACTTTCCATTTCAAATGTTTAACCCTTTCTCATATACAATTTCATTTCTGTGCTTCTGCTCAGGTGCATACACAATGGAGGAGGATGGATGGGGGGATTCACACATCTTCATTTCCCTGACCTAGTCTAACCCAGCTGCAGGAAATGCAGCCCTTCCTTGGCCTTTGCATTCCTACACAAACATTTTGAGGGATCTGCAGATGTTAGATGACAACTTCCATTAGATTGGCAGGGCATTTGATTGCTGCACACATACCTATTTGAGACTCCAGGTCTTCTGACAATGATGAGCAAACAACCTTCTCAACAGGGCAGGAAAGGGCTGAGATCGCTGCTTCAGGTCAGCAGGGCAGCTCCACTGGAAAGCATCCCAAACTTTCTAATGATGTGTGTGATTACTTTTAGCCTCCCTTACCACCAATACCCTCCACTCCTCTCTTGATTACAGCTCCCCTTCCACGGTTCAGTCTGCCACATGCTCAAAAAGCTGTTCCTTTCATTCTTTCTTTTGAGCAGGAGCATGACCATGTCACACAACTCTCAAACAACATAGTGATTTCAAGCTGTAGCTCATGACAGTTTGTACGTTCGACATCTCCAGTTTGCCTGCTCTCCATTTTGATTTAACATTTGGTTCTTGTTGGCCCATTCAGTTAATCTTGTTGCTGTTAAATACAGTAGCCCTTCTCTCTGCAAATCCTGCCATCTGGAACAATCTTCTACTTCTGCTTCAGCAAATCACTTCCTTTTAAAAATCTGAAAGTATATCTTGTCTCCCCTTGCCAGAAACTAAATTCCTTTCTTTATCACAGCCAGTCATAGGGCTGGTTTGTCCCTCATACCCAAATGTACTCTTCAACTCTCATGAACCATCCTCTTCCAAATTACAGACACAAACCAAAACCCAGACCTTCCAGATTAGGTCCACCTCTTTTTAAAAAAAGAAACCAAACAAAAACCAACAAACAAAACCATGACGTATCTGGGGATGCAGTTTGAACAAAAGCTTTCACATAAAATAAATGTCTTACTCTCTTAGCTGGCCAGTATTGCATATTCTTGGAATTACTTGTGGTGAAACAAACAGCCCTCAAATAAACAGCAAAAAGGCAGTTATTTGTGTTTCCTCCTTTGAAAACATTTGCTTGAAATAGAGCAATTAGTAATTTGTCAAACAAATGGTGAGAGCTGATAACTGCTGCTGATACACTGCCTGGCATTACTCTCATGTTTTAGAATCAAAAAGTAGACAGTAATGTACATCTATTTCAACACTTTGTGCATTACTAGATATCTTCTTCAAAAATCAATATGCTATCAGAGTTTTCACTGAACAGCCCTCACTTCTCTAACATCATTACTCTGCAAACATGGCATTATAATAATTCAGATTACCGTGTTATCTCCGGCTGTTGGATAGATAATAACAAAACCGTAGGATGGCAACAAGAAATTCAGATTAAGGTCTATGGTCAAGCTTTTCAAGTGATGAAGTCTCTGTGCATTAGGCCAAAGATTTTTTTACTTGGAGTCATAAGTTGAAGAGATAATTTCAAAGAGAGTATCCTCTGCCCTGATGAGTTAGGAATTGAGAGCTGTGAAACATGTTTGATACAGGTATGACTGGCTGTCAAGGGAAAACTAGAGCAGCTTTAAGCAAGTGATGGACAGGTACAGGATATTAAACCCTTCTCCTAGCTCCCAGAGGAAAAAAAAAACCCAACATTTTATCATATGCTGTTGTTCTCCAGCTGATTCGGCCTTCAACCAGGGCATGACTTCAAATCACTGCCATGAAGAAGAGGCCCATGTGTGAGTTTTGACACTGCAGAGCTCCAGTGAGACAAAAAGAAACAGCTGTAATAGAGGAAGAGAGATGGTACCATCTCCTGCCCCAGGTGCTGAGGTGCACAGCAAAGTCAGCAGTCAGATTTTTTTCTGAAGAGCTGCTCTATCCTGGCTGGCCTTGCTTGGTGACCTCGTCAAGGGCAAGTGCCTTGTGCCAGCATGTGTGGCTCTGCCTGAGAACTGATGCACGACTGCAGGAGTGTTCCAGCTCTTTTCATAGGGTCTGCAGGCCCTTGTTTTTCTCTTCTGGACTTTTAAAAGCCACATTCATCTTATGAAGTTAAAATATTAAATTCATTTCTCTTGCAGTTATGGTACCATAACAATGGCTAAGAAACTATATTAAGAGATATATTTTCTACTTCGTGGAGTAGATTTTTTTTTTTCCTTACATTTTTATCTTATCTCTGTAAATCACAGAATGTACGAATCACTTGGCAGAATGTGACTATCTCCAGTCTCAAGCACAGGAACTTGAAGTAGGAAAATAAAACTTGAAGTTTCTTTTCTGCTCTAGATGTGAGACTTAATTTAGGAGATTGCCAATGGGATAAAGCTGCTGGTTTTACCCTTCAGGCACACAGAATTCATAATTAAAACTTACATTAGAGAAAGGATCTGAAAGCAATATAGGTTTTCAGATGGAAAGCTTTTTGTGGGACAAACAAGGAAAAAAACATAGCATCAGTTTAAAGCTAATCACAGCTTGATATCTAAGAGAGAGAACATGACATAAAAGGGCAGCAAAATAATCAAAGAGTTCTGGTACAGGACACTCATACATATACAGGACAGTACAGTAAATTTTATTAACACCTGACGTAGAGCACTGCCTACAGGATATGTGAACATCTATACTGCAGTGGATACTTTCGGGGTAGGCACATAACTCTTAGTGCAAGCACCTTTGGAAATCTCAGCCTGAATATGCTACAAAATGCAAACATTAAGCCTTCCCTAGAATTCCTCATACAAGGTACGTGCAAACACTTTCATGCGCATTTTGCCTTGATTCTAAATTTCTTTGATATCACAAGATGTCTTCCCCTAAGGATCTGGGGTTTATAGCTCTGTTGGGCATGTTTGTATTTGCTTTAGAAATTAACCAGAAAAGTAGATTCTAAGTCCCTTTCACAAAGAAAGTAACTTTCACATTGCTGTTTATTGATAAAATGTTGCCACCAGCTGAGACTCAGAAAGCATCCTTTCCCTTGTTTGTTAGTACTACCCTGACCCAGCTATTCCTCCTAAGGAAATTCCAGCTCCTCAACTCCATATCTACATTGGATATAGTTGTCCTTAATCAGATGTGAAATGGGCAAAGGAATGAATTAATGTCACTTGAACTGCACAGAACAAGAGAAATGAATTAGCATGATGAGTATTTGCTGCTCTCAAGGCAGCAAATTGCAGACTGGCTGAATACAAATAAAGAGACATCATGCTACAAAAGATGGCTGATTGGTTATTCTTGACTGCAAAAAAGCTGTTCAGGAGGCACCAAGAGAAAATTCCTGCAGCCAGAAAAAATAATTTCTGATGCTGATAAGAAAGGAAAGGATTTGCTCCCTCCTCCCTGAGGACTAAAATGACTTAAAGGCTCTGGTGTTAAGAACAGAGAAAAAAATCACATTGAATTCAGTTAAAGACAGATTAAATTAGTCAGTTGCACGTATTTATTGATGAAAAAAATGCTGTTTGGGAATTTCTTTAAAATGCGTATTTTAAAATATCAGTATTCTTGCTTATGCTTCTTTCCAAAGATCAGAATAATGCAGCTTAAGTTTGGGGTTTGTTCATATGCCGCATATAAGAGGTTATTTCAATAACCTTACTGAAAATACATGGGAGCCTTTCTGTTAGGAACACATCTGAAGAAAGCAATTTCTTTTATTTTATCCAAAGATAATATTTTAATTCATTCTTTTTTCATCTATCTGGAAGAAACACCTCTAATTTTACTGGAGTCGTCTACCTCCAGTGCAGTATTAGAAGCTGCCTGACAGTGACTCTGCATCCAATTTTAAAAGCCCTCTATGAAGGAGACGAGCAGAAAATGGTAAGAATACTGCATCCCCAGAAATAGCTAGAAATTCTGGTTTTAAACATTGCACCCACTCCTACCGAAGCCTGAAGAAAACCACAAGTATCTCCTTCAAGCTTTGTTATTTCCAGGCTTCTCTGTACAAAGAGAGGTGGAAACATTTTGGCAGTCACTTAACTTTAGGGCACCAACATACCTTATGCAGGGGACTTCCACTGCACAACCATGTTCTTGACAAGTTCAGCAGTGCTGGTATGCGTGGTGATGAAATGGAGTTGGCCAGTGGGTTCACATGTGGTGCCAACCCACTGGGGCCAAATGTCGCATGATGGTGCCCAGACCCATTGTGACTCTGGGTGGAACAGTGAACTCAGGCCTTGCAGCAATGTAATTATGACAAACGATGTCTTCAAAGCACATAAATAAATTTTGCTAATAATAATGCATGTATTTATAATACATCCTTCCGCCAGGAATCACAAAGCACTTTATGAATATTAATGCATTCTCTGTAACGGACTTCTTGTTTAGCAGTCCTGGGATTTATAGCCCAGTACAACTGGCAAACAACGTTTCACTCAAATGAGAAGTACTTCAGTGGCATCATCACTTGCTGGTTTAATGTAATTACTCTGTCCTCCTTCAAACTAGGATTTAGACACAATCCCTGTGCTTTTTGAAAGAAAAAAAAACCAAAACAAAACAGCTGAAAGCTGAAGTCTCATCTCTGGCTTAAAGGTTGAATGAAAAGGCGACTTCACTACAGCTGATAAAAGCTGAGAATAAGAGTTATCTCACAGTAACATCTGGGAATACATGAATACCCTGGATTTCACCCTGTTCTTTCAGTGGTAAAATTCAACTGAAGCTGTAAGGCTATAAATCCGAGTAGAATAATTGGACTGTACTCCCAGACATGTTTATTCTCTTAAGGCCACCTAAGCTTTAAAGCTAAAGGGCTTTGCATTGTGATCTACTGAAATCATAGTTCATTTCAGCAGAGTGATTAAGACTCCAGAACTATTTGGACACTAGGCTGGTTGCTACTGCCCATTTTTATGCCCAGAAGATGCAATTTGCCCTCAATTATTTTTCCTCATGGCCCAAGAGCATCTGATCTAAACAAAGTGCTTTTTTTCCCATCCTCTCATCAACTGGTGTGTGTTTTCTGGCCAGCCCACTGCAGGCACAAAAGCCAGCATTTTCCTTAGGACCAACACTTGATGACCCTGAAAAAAAACCTGCAAGAGCTGCTTGTGGGAAGTCTGGGGAGATCAAAGAAACAATTCAAGTTCGTATTTGTTTGCGTGCCATCCTATGTCTAGCACTATCTGGAGTGATGCTACAAGAACTGCATATTACTGTCATGCTCAGCTAGCACAATAACAGAGCTGCAGAGGCTGGTAAATAAAAGGCACTGCTGGGCTGAGCACTCTGTCTCCATCAGCAACCTGCCAGAAAACCCCAGAGAACAAAAATTATCTTCTGTACATCTAGATATGTTTCTATCCACAGCCATAGAGGCACAGGTATCACCTCACCTATCAATTAAAATTAATTACTTCCAGGGTAGTTACTACCTGGAGTGTTGTTATGCAGCTGCTTAACATCAGACTGGGAGAACACCCTAACTCATTTAAAGTACCAGGAGATTTTAGGAAGTCAGTATGACACCGAAGTCTGGCCCACCTGAAGATTTAAAACTTCCTTATTTACAAAGCTTCTTTAATGTAAGCTGGTATCCAAGAACCCAGCTTTAGCTTTCAGGCAGGAGATTCTGCCTTTAGCAACAAAAGGCCATGGCCCAGCCAGGATACCCTGTCTAGAGAGGTGAGGCAAGAGAAGCCAGGTATATTGATACATCTCAACGCTGGCTACTTTAGAAAGTTAGCAATAATTAGTAACTATCTCTCCAGCATTTATATTGCTTAGGAGAATTTTAGGTGTCTACTCCCATATCATCACACAGGACAGCAGACAACATCAAGGCAAACAGCAGGAAGCTGGGGAGGACTCCCAGGATACAAATCAGAATTCCATGGGTGCTTAGTGCAACTGGTTTTGTAACAGCCAAATGGTGCTTCAAAAGCATATCTGGAAAGATTCCCAGATTGAGCATTTGATCCTTTAACTTAAACCTCTGAGAATGAGGGCAGCCACAGAAGCAATGCAAAAGATTAAAGGACTGGTTTCCTTCTCTGGTGCTGTTAGAAGAGAATGAGTCATGTACACAATTACTTAATCACTGAGCTACAACTCACCCACCCCCCTTTTCTTTCTCACACCTCCCCAAGCCTCCCTTCCCAAACCTGTCTACTATTATCAGGCAAATACAAGACCAGCCCTCCTCATGACAGGTATGTATTGCTGTCAGTACACAGCAGTAAAATAAGCTGCAGTTCCCATTTTCCATGATGGATCCTATAACTCTTTCTGTGCTAGGTAGTTAATTCACCCATTTAAAAAAGAGGTGAATCAATGATGCCGTTACCACAACTGAAATGGATCCAAGATACCAAAATGAGCATCCTTACTTGTAACACTGAAGGGATGTCTGTGCCATTTCTCATGTTCAGGACACAGAGGGATGCATTCACAATGACTTCGGTTTACTTGCCAGCTCCTTCTCTTGTCACTGCAGAAAGAGAGGCTGTTCCAAGGTGAAATTCAGGACAACAAAAGCTGATCTCTTTCTCTGAATTGCCCTTTCTAGGAACCCTATGTGGCAAAGTAATATCCGTCACCCAAGTCTCAAGGTGTCCCTTGTACACATCCCTTGGAGAAAGACTATGGCATCTGTGACTTTTCTATGTAACACCCAGAGGAGTTTTGCCATATTTCAGGCTTCTCAAAATACCAAGGGCCTCTTTTAACCATTTGTGTTTTGAAAACTACTCATGCTGAAATTACCAAAATAGTCTGCAGATCCACTGGACGTTTTTTGGACTAAGAACATAAAAATATTAAAAGTCACTCCTCCAGCCAAAAATCCAAAATAATCAAGCCCTGAAAAACAGGGTGCACAAGACAGAATAAGCAATTCATTCAAACACGCTTGGTAGAAGTGGACATGATCTCATAGCTATTAGTTGTTTTGGTGGTGACTTTCTGGGATCTTCAGGTGCAGAACACACATTTTCTAGCTCCCAAAGCTTCTTCCTAGTGAAATGAAGCCAGTAATTCAAGTATCACCAGCAATAAGCAATGTGGTACATGCGATCCAGCAGCAGGTAGCTTACATGCTGTGAAATAGCTTAGGAAGCACCAATGTCTCTAGGAACAAGTGTCCCAATATAAGTATCCCTTTTTCTAATGCACTAAACATGCAGCACTGGTGTACAGAACCTCCAAGCAAGATTATCCTGATGTATTTAAAACATGCCCACATATGGATATGTCAGCAAATCCGGACTCTTTAGCCTCCTCATTTTCAGCACCATGTCAATTTAAAATGATTCTGGCTGAGCGAGATGGCAGGTTGCTGAAAACACTGTCAGCAACTGGCAGTTTGACTCCATTAAAGTACTCAATATTGCTAACATCGGTTCAACAGGACTTAAAAATGCCTCCACTGCAAAATCAAATTCATAAGGTTCTCCCTCACACTGCCCACAGCATGAATAACTCACAGATTTCAATCCATACAAGCACAGAGCTTATGTGGTCCCCTGACCATGGGTCATTTTGCATTCAGGGTTCAAAGAAAAACAAAATTGCAAATGGAAAAATTACTGGAACTGTAGCAGATATAATCTTGAGCATTAGTCAAAAATCTGCATAAATTCATACAGAACACAAGGTGATTCACACACCAGCTTTGTACTGATATCCACAGAGAAGCCATGGGTGGGGAAGGTAGGAAGGGGGGCGTCCCAGGTTTTAATGAAAGGTCTTTGCTGAGATACGGCAATGTCAGACTTTCTCACGTGAAAAGCAGATTTAAGGCTCAGAATTGCACTGCCAGCTCCACAGACGGTTGAAGGAGAATATGCCACCCAGAGACTGGGGTCTGTGTTCAAATGTATTTAATCACTGAATTTCATTTGGCTTCAAAGCACAAAAATGTTTTCCTGATGCTAGTAAAAACCTACCAAAACCCATGTATTTTGAAAAAACAGTAATTCTGAAATTAACAGCTGTATTTAAGAACATTTTATCCCATCTCCAAAGCCAGAAAGGCTCCACCATTGGTGGCCTTGAAAGAGTTTATGAACATGCGGAGGTGGACCACTGAACTACTCCTACTTCAGTCTCCACTTCCTAATACTCTCCAAGATCAAATGAAACCCCAAATCCTCTACTTGGTTCCACTACAAAAACTTTTATGGCCTGTGACATGTACAAGCTGGAATGGACAATGTTAATAGCCAGCTTTTAAACCTACTTATTTAAGCTTGAAAACTGCACATGGCAAACATTTCCATCATCTCACAGGGAGTGTGACTTTGGCCTCACTAAACCCCTCAGAAGCAGCATCCTCACCATCATGGCAGCTGCAGGAACATAAAGCCTAATTTATCTCTGTATCCTGAGATCAATAATGTTAGCAACCTACTTCAAGCAAGCCTGACTGTAGCTTGGTCAGAGTTCAAGCTTACACTATCTTTCCTCACCCAAAACATTTTGCATTCTGCTGGTGTTTAGGCTAGACTCAAATACTTAGCTCTTCAGTGGGATTGCTCTATTTCCACGATAAGAGCTCCTTGAAGAAGGAAAGCAATTAACCTCCATGGAACGTATAAATCTCCCACATCTTCCTTTTGAATTTATACACAAGTTTTAAATGGCCAAGTCACAACAAAAACCTTATAAGGAAGATGACATTTTTGCAGAATTATCTGTTCAGTATGTATGTGAATGTCTGCATAGGGTCTCATCAGACAGCAAAACAAAACAAACATGGTATATGTCGACTAGCATCAATACATTCTAAGATCAAAGAATAAAATTGTAAAAGGCAGCTCATCCACATAGTACCTCACCTAAAAATTTCCAACTTTAGAAAGCTGGAGCTTTTTCTCTCTCTTAACTTTTGTAAGACTTTGATAGCATAATCACTTTCACGATAAATGAATTGTTCTGTACACATTCTATCCTAATTTACTTGCTGAAGGGTGGATCCAAATGTGCAAGAAATAATACCATTTTCTTGCACAGGAAAATGTTTTTCGGCACAAATATCCAAGAAGGACTATTAGGGAATACTTCAGATAAAAGCTTGAGTCCTAGTTTTGAGGGCCAACCTGTAAATGCCCTTCTAGGTAGATTGACATGGACACTACAGGATATACATATCTGCTGGATTAAGTCAAGCCTATCTTAAATATCAATAAAAAACCAAGCTGTACAACAGCACATCAATACATGGGAGAACTGAAATGATAACAGCTCAGATATCAATGCCATCACATAAGAGAACAGACCACTGAAGCAAAAACGTTGTGATAAGTAAACAAGCTCCATTCATCTTCATACTCAAGTATGAATAATTTCCCAAGCAACGGTGAGATGTTCAGTCAATGCTGCTGAAGCCTCCATCACACCCACAATAATTCTCTAACTCTCCCTTCTAACCAGAAGGAAAATAAGGCCCTGCAGTTAGCATTCCAGTTCGTTGTTTATCCATAACATATTCTCAAACTGCCATTTTGCTCAGAAACCAGAAAATTCTTAATAGTGCTGTAAAAAGAAAGACATTTCATTTTGACATGGACAAGGAAGACACATCACCCTTTTCTGAAGCAGAGATAGAGCTGTCCAATCTTTATGAGCTTTAAAACAAATTCCAAAAAAGACTTGCTTATTTAGAAGCTGTCCCAAGCTCCCTGAACACCTACAATGAATAAGACAGGAAACATAGGAATTACTGTTTACTAATTTGTAGGTTTATAGAAGCTTTTAGTAATTTACCAGTTAATAGCAACAAGTTAGCTACTCATTACCTGGCAGCAGCGCTGTGCACATGACCCTGCCTCAAACCAGTATCCCACCTGGCAGTGTCCACTTACTACCAAGTACCTTCCTTCCAAAGCCTCCATCAATCTCACTTCTTTGGCCCCCAAACCATACATCATACCCTGCTGATCTCTCTGGGCCTACCTGGGCTTCTCAAACCAGTTCCCTTATCCCTTCAAGACCCTTAGCTGCAAAAATACTTCCTAACCCAGACACCTGAGCTCTTACCCCAGACACCCCCATGCCTTCAGACCTCTCTTAGCTCTCTCCCATCCCTGGCCTCCTACAGCCAGTCCATGTGGCCAGACAAGCCCATCCACTCCTTAACCTTCTTTGCAGTGGTTTTAAGGGTGGTCCAAAAAGTCATCTGAGAAGCAGTCTCCATTAACCCCTGCTACTGCAGCCTGGAGAGTCACGCCAGGAACAAAGAAGGTGGTGCACAGCTGCAGATATAGCTGGAGGCATCATACTTGCAAGACCAGGAGCTGGAATGACTAATGCATCTAAAAGTTGATTCATGTCCTGGAGACAGCTTAAATTCTGTTCTACCCCTAAGCAAAAAAGAAGGTGGCACAGGGAAAGGACGATGACAGCAGCTTACTCCCCTTTATCCTGATAGACCCTTTTATTTCTCTAGGGTATCTTTTCTGGCATAAGGGTCTCTATAGCCTGAGGATTACAGAACAGCCAAGCAGTTTAAAAAAATGCCTTAATTTGACAGTAAGTCTCCTTAGTTTCAGCATCTTTTATTAGTTTCATCTTTTTTCTTTATTTCTTTTTCTTCAGTTTTGCTGAATTCTTGTCTTAATGGCAATCAGCAAAGAAATAAAAGTAATTATTAGAAGAGAAAGAAGAACATCTGGGAAGTGTATGCATCATACTACACCAGCTTTACAACAGATTCCTGCATTACTCATCTTTATTTGTTTGAATATAGTTGATCAGACGACTATATTTTATTCTGTATCTAGGCCAAAGTTTTATCATGATGTGCTGAGATAGATAGCTAGGTGCTCATCAAACCTCAAAAATAAAATTGGTGAAATCATGCCAAATGTAATTGAGTCAGATGAAGCTGGAACAAAAAAACTGCACACTGGCAGAGTACATGTTCTTCTGAGTCACACATCACAAAAGGTATTTAAAATACAACGAGACTTCATGCATTTGGAAGATGGAAGGAAGTCAGTATTTTAAAAATTACACCATCTTTGTAACAGAGATGCAATGAAAATTGACTTGTGTTTCCTTACCAGTGAACTTCCTGTCTCAGTAATTAAATCCCCTTATATTACTGTAAAATAAATGCAATCTAGTTTCAGGAGCTTTCAAAAGCAGTTGGTTGAGTTTACTGGGCAAAGCATATAGTAGATATATAGAAACCTTGGTCCATTAGCAATACTCCCAGAAACCTGGAGTCCCTACAGTGATGTGCGTGTAGACACTTCAATGGCAGTACCATGAATGGTTCTATCTTCTGAAGAAGTGGCCACTTTGAAAGAGATGTGCCAAACAGGGATGTCTGAGTGCACCGTGCTTCCCAAGTTCACCACCTTCCACAGTCCCTGCAACCTTGTGGATGCCTCTCCACCAAAGGACCTTCATACCCCAAGCACTGCTACTCAAGTACACCAGTGTCCATAGCACCTTGTCCTCAGAGTCTGCGCAAACAAACCAATATCCCAGGAGACTCATCTGGAGATAACATCCAAAACAGAAACATGTTTTTAACTAGAATCATAGGTCTATCCAGCCTCCAGATGTACAAGAGAACTGTAATCTGATCTAACACATTATCGTAGTGGTAGTAAAACAGTAGACATCTCAACAGCTGAAAACTTTGATGAGAAGCACTACAGTGCACACACTTCCGTTCTTTTGGTTACTTGAGTCTGTACACTGGTTTGGACTAATCTGTCCTAAGTTACTCTCTTTCTCCAGAAGAAATAGGAAAATTAGTTTTTAGTTCAAAACAAATACCCTGCTACATGGCAGGCACAGTTAGGGAGTCATGCCAGCAGATAATTAAAAACCAAAACAAAACCAGAAAAAAACCTAACCAGCATCACCAACTATTTCTCATCCTCACTTCTGTGAAAAATTGCCACAATTAGAACAGCTTGAAATAAAACTCTCAAAGGAGTTGCAGTGTTCTAACCATACTAATTCTCTATTGCCCAACACTTCTCCATCTTGTGAGATGTGACTTGCATACCTCTGCATTTGGAAAGTGAAACACTACTCAGTTCCCCAAATATGCATCATTTTTCATGGGTAAGAGAGCAGTAGAGGTTTGGATACAGAACATTTCCAAAGTAAGGAAATGTAATTCTATCAAACCCCTTCTGCTACTGTTGGCAGGCCTCTTTGTTAGCTGTAGCCAGCTCTGCTAGCCGTCAGGAAAACACTTCTGATCAAGACTGAGTTTAGGAGAAAGTTTCAGATCAGCTTCCTTTCTGTGGTTGATCACAATTGTCTTCCCAGAGTAACCCATCACTCACAGCCCAGCAGTGTTCTCATCAGGAGAAGTGGGCTTGACAACTTGAAGTCTCAGGGAAAAGAAATCTTCCTGCCAGGGAATAAGTGCTGTCATTTTCCATGCATTGCTCTACTCCACTCTAATTACAGTCCTCTTGTGCAAGAGACCTGGATGAATTCTGAGGAACAGACAAAAAAAAACAAACTAAGCAAGCCTTGCTTACTAATATTTACTCAGAGCTAACAGCAACTTCTTTTAGTGCCATTCACTTTCCACTTTTTCACTGAATTTGCAGGAAAACGCTTCCAGCTGTGGGTAGAGGAACAGACAGATATGAGTCCGACCACGCAACACAGCCTGATCTCCAGAGGCTTCTTCTGCAGTGGTGATAATGCTACTGGCAGAAGTCCCCAGCAGAAACACAGCCCATTTCACACAGCAAAGAGCTCCTCATCCTACCAGGATGAGACACTGGAAAATCCACTGACTTCCCCTTGCTTTCACCAGTGAAGAGACTGAGGCACGACCCAGACATGGGCTAGCCAGACAGCTTGTTCTATGTTCGTGTGGTGAGCTACAACTATGTGAAAAAAAACAGACCTCACACTGCAAGTGCTACGTTTTCCCTTAGCACTCTCTTATTTTTAAATTATATTTTAAGATATAGATAAGTGGTTTTGTTTTAAGATACAGACTTCAGCCATGGGTCTGGTTGGGTCAGTAATGAACTAAGCTAGTGCTTTTCTCCTCTGCAGAAATTTCAGAAAGTTTCCCTGCTGTTACATCAGTACTTGCTTTGTACTTTGACCCAAAGGCTTTACTACTCACCTGAACAATTACTGAGAATAGGTGACATTTTCTATTTCAGATTCAAATACAATTTCACCAGGAAGCAACCTGTAACTTTTATAGTAATTAATTAAGTTATATAAGTTTTTGTACTCCACTTTGCATCTTTACTTCATGCCTTCACTATCTGCCGCATATGTGCAAGAACAGAAGCTAATGACTAGAATTATACAGATCACCTTTCTTGTGAAGGAAAAATGCCAGAAACTGGAAATATGTTGAGGCTCTACAGACACAGTTCATGAAATAATTAAACAGACACATTTATTTTCCTGTTTTCTGAAATTCTCACCCCACTTCAGTCCTCAGTCCAGGGAGTGACTTGGCATCATTAGCAGTTGAGTCTGACTGGAGACTGCTGATGGCCCCAAGACTTCCTCCAAACTCTACTCCTCAGAGTGGGCATGCTGTAAGCAGCTACAAGTTGAGAATGCTCTTTCAAAACTGAACTTTCCTCCAAGAGAATGAAAGGAACTTGGCATGCCACATCAGGACGAACCGGTGATTCCTGGCACAGTGAGCACCTGTGCTGACCATGTTCCCACAAATGGTGTGAAAGGCCAGAGAATGGAAGGAAATGGATTAACAAGACATTCAGGTCTAAGCTCTTAAACAATCTAAACCACCTAAATCTAACTGTTCCAAAATAAATTCAGAGCCCATCTCCTGTTACAGCAAGCCCATTATTTCACAAACCTCCAACACTGTTTTGACGGAGCATCCAGAACAGCACTATTTATTTGCTATGGCAGGGGAAGCATAAACAAACGCTGCCTGTAAATCACTTTCAGCAAAATTATGTGGTTTATTCTAAAATATGAAGCTTGATTCCCTGTGGCCTTGTATCTTCTGCAGTCATTTACATCAGCATGAAGTCTATCAATGAACTAAAGAACCACTACTTTGATGGGGCAGCATTTTACCTACATGACACAGTCATCTGCATTGCTGTAAATGTCTCAAATGGTGGAAGCGCCTTGTGTTTTGGAATAAACAGCATTGTCAATACGTTGGACAATGCACAGGCATATGTATATATATATTAAAAAATACCCAAGCCATTGACATAAAAAAAATCTGCCTATATATTATAAAGAAGTTAGCATGGGAAGACAACAGCTAGAGTGGGCAGCGTCAGTCTTTATTAATAATGTTTTATAAAGTTCACAAGTGTACCTTACACATGGAAACACTATTAAAGGAACCCTACATTATAAGATCATGCAGGTTTAAAGCTTGCTCTTTAAAGCTTAAAAGAAATGTCAGAACTACAACTGCTTCAACAGCCTTAATCCATCTCTCAAGCATACTCTGGAATACAAAATTTAAATACTCATCTAGTTGTTTTTTTCTACAGGGTCCTTCCCTCAGTTAGTGCAAAGAAACTATAGTTTCTATAGCTACTAGACAACTATGAAGTGTGACTGCTTTCTCATCATACTTCTCCATTTAGCCGCAGGTCTGGCATACTGTGCGCTAGTCACATTCTGCTCAGAAGCCTGAAGCATTGATTTTCTGCTGACCGTGCCTATGTTACCCAACTGCTTCACAAATATTTTTTTTTTCCACTGTATCATCCATGTTATACATATTTACAACTGATTTACAGAGAGATCAAGGACAAAAATATATCCCCTGAATTTCAGGAACATCAACTGAGAAGCATAAGACACAATCTTCTTCCTGGTTGAGGTATGACTTCATTTGTGGTTGTGATGCTCAACCTTTCCTCAAACCAGGCCCCAAGTCTCATCCAGTAAAAGAGGATCTTATCATTACTAATGAGTGAGAACCACCCCAGGAAAATGATGCAACAGGCATAAACAGGATGCAGCTCTCACCTGTCTTTAACTGTATCATCTCCTCCTACAGTCTCTTGCTTCAGTTGCTGTGCTCTTTTCAGCTGCTGAGGCAAATGAAGGAAGTGCAACAGTTTTGTGCTATAAATGAGACCAAAGTGTTGTGGAAAACTCAAGAGTGCAACTATCCAGTTCAAAAGACTGCATCACAATTTAGAAACAACAGGGAGGAAAGCAGGGTCATGGAGATACCCCTCCTTACAGCATTTCAGAGTCTTGTAAGCACTGTCCTTCACAGCATTAAAAATATTCTTTGGAGCTACCTTGTTACCTGCATAACAATCTCAGAAGTCCTGTGGGGTTTTAATAGTGTAATTTTTTTAAAAGCCCAAAGATTCTATCATGTAGCATTAAATCAATTCCCAATTCTGTTTTAAATCTTGTGGCATCTGCAATTGAGTTAGGCAGCCTTTTTCTAGACACTGCATGGGAACCCAGGAAGTTTAGGAATGAAGTAGGCTTCATCCTCTCTGCTGGTTTTAGGCTGAGAATCAGCATTGGATCCCAGGGCTGCAGAAGCAGGGACAGTGATGGTCAGTCTTGTGAAATCTTAGTTATTAAATTCAAATATTTTAAAGCATACCGCATGGATTTCCACCTAGATGACACAAAGTTCTAAACCTTAGCTGAAAGTCATATCCTTGCCCCAAAGCATAGGATTGCTAGAGTTCATCAAAGGAACATTCATAAAAACATTTATATGGGGGAGAAAAGATACTCTTTAATTCTGTTTCAGAAAGGAGCTATCCATTCAGACCCATAATCATTAGCACAGAAGAATTCTGCCTAAACCGTTGAAGTGTGACAAAAGTTATAAGCACCTGAAATAATTAGGCAATACAGATAGGTAGTATGTTAACGTTTCCCAGTTCCAGTCCTTAATTTGTTAATTTCTGTTTGCTGTTTCTTCAGTGTCTTCTGATATAACTGATCTAACTACAATATTAGTCCTGCTATGAGTAGGAAGCTGGACTAGATGAATTCTGGAGGTCCCTTCCAAGTTTACAAGGAGAGTTTACAATACATGGTTCTTTTCAGGTTGAGATCCATCCTGCTTTTTTTCGTAAGACCAAGCAACTTCAGCACACACACAACTATTATAAGCAGTGACTCCAAACTCTCAGCACAGGAAGCCACCAAATAAAACAATGACAGGCATGAGCTCATTAATGGTATCAATTTTCCAAAACGTGTCTTTTCACTGTAGGCAATTCTAGACAGGCAACTGTGTTCATTTCTGAAGTAACACCTTGTTAGCCAGTAACTCTGGCTTTTACAATCACCCTGTACCCTGATTTACTGTCTGAGAAAAACAGAAATGTCTAGGATCTCAGTCAATTTATTCAGAAGAAAACACAATCCCAGAGGTACCAGATTTACTATTTCAGTGCTGTTTCCTTACACCCAGTGAAGCCGCAACAAGGTTTGCCAATTTGTCATTTGGCTTCCTGTGCACTTGGGGACAAAGTGCACTTATTCTGTATGTAACTGCATCCTTAAGCTTGACCGAAATGTACTTTTCATCTGACATCCTGCAGAGAATTTAAACTTAGCCATTTTCATTAATACAAGTGTCTATGCAGCCAGAATTTAAGATCAAGGTCCTGAAGCACTGGGAATCATTATTCTCTCCTTGGGATTTCTATCAACAAGCAGATCACAATGAAAAGGAGGATAGAAAAGGAGAGGAGGAGGAGTTAATGTAAATATGCCTTCCCCATATAGTGACTTTCTGTGCTTTAAAATGCATTGCCACATGTAGAGTTTATCTATAGTGCGAGCTGGACTTGTATGGTTATTTGCTAAACATTAAATATGTTAAAACCTTCTGATTTTTAGCTTTGAGGATACAGTACATTTTCTGTAAATCGGTAACATAACAGAACAAGGGAAGCAAACAACAGTAATGCTCTTCAGTTGTGAGATATTATATATATTGATGAGGGTAGGAGGTAGGAGAACAGTGAGGAAGCAATCTGAACAGATGCATTTTGAATCATAACTGCTGCTCACCTCACTCATTTAATTACCAGGATCTTAAACTATTCCTCATTACTGCAAAACTCTTTATTTAATGTTTTCCCATACTGGCAAGAGTGAAATGGGCTAAAACTCTAATATTTGGAATATGATGGACTGCATCCTTCCCCAGTACTACTCTTTCCAAACAGAAAATTATTTAATTCCAGCAATGGAAGTGAGACAGTGGGAGAGAAAAGATAATATCCCATAAGAAAAAAATTGGAAATAATGAAGAGAAAAATGATACAGTGAGGTTGCACATGCCAAAGGCAGGATGCTCTCAGAAGGACAAGTTAAGATGAAGAAAGTAGACCTGGAACGAGGGATGGACAAGCATGGTGGGATATGAAAACAACAGGATTTGGCTTAGCACAAAAATGCTGAGTCCTGAGTGTTATTAGGCATTAAATGTAATTCTTGAAGAAGGAAATCATGGTCACTGATAGGCAAAGGAGAAGATGCAAGGGAAGAGTGAAGGATGAGTCGGAAAAAAGACAGGGAAACATACCATAAGAATGATGACAAGCTAAATGGCAGCTCTCAGTAATCTAGCAAGGCTTTTCCAGGGCAGGGGAAGAAGAAAAAAAATGAATACCTAAAAATCACCCATATTGCAAACCAAAAGAAAACAGCAGAGAAACCACGCACAAACAGAAGCAAGGAAAAATCCAACTCTAATGTCTTTGCTGGCAAGCATAGAGATTCTTGCTTGAGGAAAAATGCTCTGGGCCTTATCATAATGAACTTCTCCGTGTAGAATTAGAAGAAACCTTGTCTTTCTGTGATTCTTTATCACTGCTGCATGACTAATACTCTCAGGCACTGTTAAAACAAGTTACAGGACAGTCATCCTTTCTGCTGCTTCATCATATTCATCATGCACCATGCACAGTCCTCATTGCAAAGTTGGATTTTGGAAAGTATTTGAATTGACTGTAAGTGTCCAGTGCACATTACGTGCAGTATGCAGGATTTACACAAAGTACTTGCACTCCAATGATTCCCTATTCACATAATTGAAATGCCAACTATTGCACTCCTCCATCATTCCTCTTAAAACTCCACATCTCTCTCAGCTTCATCCCAGAAGCACAGAAAGTATCACAGAAATAATAATCCCCAACTAGAAAGTGGTACCTTTCCATTTTGCCCCATTTTATCTCCCTGCACTCTGAAATCTTCAAGGACACCCACCGTATGTGTAAGGGAGCAAGTGGGAAGTCTTTGATGTGTTAAGGGAAGGATAACTGGTAAATGCAATACAAATATTTGGAGAGTGTTGCTCCACTTTGCACCCCACCCTGCTGCTGGGAGAAGTAACAAATCAGTCAGTCACACCTTCTCCCTTCAGACAGTTCAAGCAACACGTGGTCCTGGGTGTCACTCACTATTGACATGAATGCACAATCCTGCTTCTCTTCTCCCTTCTGCCTCCCACTCAGACATTGCTTCTTAGTAAAAGTTTTGCTTCTTGAATTTTTGTAGACTTACTTCCTTGCAAGCAAAAGGGACCAACTGTAATACCTTGGGCAATATGGCCAGGTCAGATACTTCAGCCAGTCACTGTCTCCTTGGTGACATCTGAGTGTAGAAGGCCTTGCCTGCAGGTCCAAGTCACCCTGTCTTTGCTTTCAGTCACCAGAGTGCTTGCTTAGAAAGACTGATACAAGGAATTTAGTCAAGCATCCCTTGCTCTGGAGTAACAGCGATTGATCATAAATCTGCAGCACAGATTAGATCACCTTCAAGAATAAAACAGCGTCAGGTTGGAAACCTTAAAGATGCAGCTCTGGGAGAGAGGATAACATAGGATAGGGTCTTCCTTCAAAGCTACTTGGAGCAGCATAGGAGGCACCTACTCTGTTTCCCAGACGGGGCAGGGTGGGTGGCAGGGATGGAGCTGCTGGGCAGTGGTTGCAGCAGAGCAGCACAGTGCAGAAAGCAGAGCAGTAAGAGTAGAGTTTGCAGCAGCAATGGAAAAGCATGTGTGCTGCCTCCTGTCTTGTCCCAGGGCTCTGAGCTTCTCAATTTTGCTGTTGGATGCTGAATGAGAAATGACGAAGCAGAGCTGGGGAGAAAAAGCAGCAGAAGGCGTTGGAGACAACTAATGTTCCCTCCCCTTTATGGAGAGGCTGTCTTCCAGTTTGGAAAGCTGAAAGGCAATGCAAGAGACCAGCATCAAAGGGGACCACTGTTGCCAATTTGTTTGCATGAAGTCTGGCAAATGTTTATGCTTCTCACTTTGAGGTCAGTTACAACTGTACTTCAGATGTCTCCAAGAAATAGACTGCATAGATGAAACTAAGCATCTGTAAACTATCACACGTTTAATTCTCAGCTTTTGCCCATGCTAGGAAAAAACCAAACATTTAAAGTTGCCCTGGACTAGTTGTGCTGTAACATGGCAGTTTTTGTACCCACATGAATCTATATGAGGAGTGAATGATGCCAAATTATTTTTAAATGAACCAAAAATGTAAGTCTGAAAGGAACAAAAAAACATGGTTCTCAAGAGTGAATGCTGCCACGCGACCATAGCATATGCCCTGTACAACACACAGCCTTGCTGTAACTTATTAACTGTTTTAATTACTACATTTGTATTAATACAGACATAAAAACCACTGCAATCAGCATCCCACTGCCTCTGTTATGCAGCAAGGTCTCAAAGTCGGGATCTCTGCCTGGTATTTGCAGATCTGTCAAATCCCATGCATCTGACACAAGACAGAGATGACTCCACTCACATCCGTCTCCAGTTTAGCCTGGACCTCATGCAATTAAATCCTGGCTCCTGCTCCAAGGCCTCAGGCCACAGTCAATCACATACCCAGACTCAGGGGGCAATGCATTACCGTAGAAGAAAGATGTCAGGTCTGCATTTGCACAGCACCTTACGCAGAGGCCAGCACTAGGGAAGGCTCCTAAGGGTAAAGAAATAACCAGACAGAAATAATCAGGGGATATAACATTGCAAAACAGGTGCAGCTGCCACAGGCCAGTGTCCCCTTTGTCCCTTCTTCCAGCAAATGCCTACCTGTGACAGTATTGATGGGGAAGTTGTCAGAAAAGCCTTACTTGAGAAGTGGTGCTCAAGTATTTGTACCATTAGCCCAGCAGGTTGCCAACTTCTATTGTTTCTCTCATCTTAGCAGGATCCACAGAGCTGATCTCTTGAAAGCAATTAATCAGCGTCCTAAATTCCACCCACCAATGAGCCCTTGTACACAGTTTTCTTAAGAGGAAAAAATTAAACTTTTTAATTAAGTTTTTCCATCAAAAATCCAGTCCTGCTGATAATGGTCAGGAAGGTATGCAAAAGTAATTACTCACACAATCTGTTTTTCACACACTTCCCACTATTCTGGGGCATCAGGCCTTCCTCTTCCAATTCATTAGCACCCATGCCCAGCCCACAGTGCCTCAGGAACAGCATGCCCTTGTTTTCCTTCTCTCGGATTAAATGCTTCAGTACGTTCACAGGTTAAGAATTTGGATGCCTTCCCCCTTGCCACAATTGCATAAATACATCTACATTTGTGGCCTGCTTGCAGGAGCCCAAGAGCAAAGGAGGAATCCAAGCCGCTCACTTCCCTGGTGAGCTTAATTAGCCTGTCAGACAAAAACCAGGGGGAAGAAAATTCATTAAGAAGCTATTTTCAAAATTGCAGCCACCTGCTAGACAGTGAAACTCTTCATGAAGCCTTTCCTCAAACAAGAAGGAACTGCTGGGCTTGGAGCAACCATCGCCTCTTGTCTGCCAAAGGTACAGCACCAGCCAGTTAGCACCAACTCAGACGTGGGATTTTGGGACTTAAGGGAAAAAACCCAAAGGTAGCATGAGTATCTACACCATGGTTACGTGTCTCCTACACCCGTCAGGGGAGACAGAAACAATCGATAACAACTCTCATGTTTCATGACGACCATTTAGCTTTCAGTATTTCCTACAGCAGATGATGGGCATCTCAACTTATTGTTTTTGTCAGAAACCACTATACAGTCTGGTTTACTGTGTAACCTCTGTTGTTCACCACTGTCAAAATGAAAGCAAGTTAAATCATCGGGGCAATCTATTTGCACCTCAGCTGGTTTGATTTAACTGCAATGAAACCGCTTTCCTGTGAGCGAAATGGTAAGCAGGGTGCTCAGGCCTTCCCTGCTCTGCTCTGCAGGCAGATTTTTCCAGGTTTTTACAGGGAAAAGTGATATTGCTTCAGCCCATTTATGAAATAAAACCCACATCCCCCTCTCTGGGAAGGAGGAGCTGCCATAGGAAATATGCTGTAGGAAATCTTCAGCCCTTTAGCCAATCTCTGACTTCCTTCAGAAGGAAAAGACTCTGTCAAATATCAGTAATTTATGAAGCAAGGTAATGAGTTCCCACAAATAAATCCAAGGCACTCTGCACTGAAACAATCCTTTACCAACTGAAAACTGAAGTGCCCATCTATCAGTCTGAATTTGCTTATCTTTCTTATTCTACAAGCATCCCACAGGATCAGACTGGTGGCACTGCAAGGTGTCTCGTGCATGTATCCATCACGCAAAGGGAATTCGGAGAACAACAGCAGATTCTGCTTATGAAATCTCAACTATAAGATCTCCAGCAATGTTCCAACCCATCTCCTCCAGCCAGGCAGCCAGAACAACACTGTCACAAAGGACAAAATTTCCTAGTCCTTGAATATTTCTAAAGAGAGGTTGCAAAGTTAGTTTGGACTTCTCAAACATAAAAAGAATATGCAACTTATATGAAGGATGAGAGCAATTTTTTTTCCCCTTCAAATCTTTTCTGCTCTTTTCTGAACAATCCCTGCATCCTGCTTCACTAGACCCATATGAAGCACCTGAGAGAAGACCAGAAATCCTACTAGTATGTTTTTAGCTTTGAACTTTGAAAAAAGCTTTTAGACAGAAAACACCAGAAACCTCCATTCCCCTAGCTGTTGCTTCTCTAAATCGCTTGGCTGATGTTGCTTTCAGCTGACAAATCTGAGCATTGTTTCCACAAAGGTACCATAACACCCAGCAAACCATCGTGTTACACCTCTGTCATGTCAGAGGAGGCAATGGGAAGCAATATAACCTACCACCACCCAGAGAAGACTCCATGTGTCCTCCCTTTCTCAAAAGTCTGGAATCTGTAGCTTCTTGCAATGAAACCTGTTTCTGGAAATCTATGCAAGTAGTCCTATTTCAGGAGAAAAACAAGTGGCACTTGTTTCTCCACAATTCAAAGGCAATTCAAGCATAAAGCCTTCAATCAGTACCTTTAAGAAAGTCAGGCTATTCATTCAATTGCCTGACTTTAGGCACTGACATTTGAACATGTGGTCTTTGCTTTTACGAAATATATCTTTATGGACAAGATCATAAAAACACGATGGAGTAGCTAGAGTTTGGATTGCCACTCTGAAGTTTCATCCTGTTTATATTTTGTATATTGAAAAAATTCTGTCTTTCGCTCAATTCTGGTTTTCATAATTTCTGTTTAAGGCAGTTTGGGAGTGCAGCATTCCTTGTCTGTTTTGTTTAAGCTTTCTGGCACTGGAGGAGAACGTGCAAATTTGAGGTCCTTAAGGTGGCTATTAATGCGTTATTAATGTTGAGTTGATGACTCAGCATTCATCTGCTGCATATATTTCTCTAACTACAGAGACTGAGATTAAATGCTGCTTGTACAAATGCTACAGCCTCCTACATAAGATATACTGTAAATCATGGGTCCATATACATTGTTAGATCTGAAGTAAGTTTAATCCCTTTATGGTAAAAGTAAAGGAAGGATAAAAAACTCCTGACCTACTTTTTCCTTCTAAACTTGACAGCAGTATTTTTACAGTACCCATGTCCTTCCTCTTCCCAAAATACACAGCAAATATTATAACCCTGACTGTGTCACTTGATTTTTAAAAATACAGCTGACTTTGCATCTTTGACTAGAGTTACTTTCAGGAAAGCCTGGTTCCTGAAATTCCTGGTTCCTGATTATGATTATTTTTATTGTATAGACTCCAAATATATTCCCTGACCCTTAAACCCCTGAGCACCTTTACAAATCTCCAAAGAGATTTATTGCACAAACTGATAAATCCATCCATAAACAGCATCAGGGCCATCTTCTGTTTGGTTTCTGTCACATGAATTTTGCCCTTTCTATCTGATTTAAACAATCTCCTAAATGTTTACATTTCTCTTTGATATAGTTTCACCCTTGTTTGCTACATGTCACATTTTATATGTCAGCAACTTTTTTTACTTTGCATTTCTCATATAACTCAGAAGCAGTTATCCAAGATCCTAATAAGTTTTCAAATTCCCAATTTAAACAATTAAGGATGCCTAAGTGCTCAGCAGTCTCATAAGTACAATTCTGCCACAAGTTGTTGCTATTTAATGAACTGCTGCTTAGAGTGTATTCTTTCCCTCTGCCTCTCTCTTTAATAGTCCCTGGATGGCCTTTACATACAATTTCCTTTCCAGTAATTCAAAGCAGATGGTCAGACACCACTACACTGTGAGCATGCACGTGAGCACATATATACATGTCTATTTGTGTGGAGAGAGATCAAAGATACATATAAATAAAAATTACTGTAAACCAAAGATAGGGTATTCTATGTAGGCCTCTGATGAGGCAACGGTGAAGCAAGAGGAAATGACAACTGGATTCCTCGATAGCTATAAACAAATACCAAAAAAAACCCAAACCAAAGCACTGATGAAAGAAGAGAGCATTTGAGGCTGCATCACCTGTGCCTAATAAAGGATTCTCTATTTTGATCCCCACTACTTTAGAGTATTCCCCAAATGTATCCTCCTTCTCCAAAAATTAGTGCTTAACCACAACAGCACCTCTTGGGAGGGAAGCAGGAAGGAGGGAAGGAGCACTACCACTTAGTCCATCTCAGGATCACTACTAGTGCTCCATTTCTCCTACTATCTGTAGCTGTTTCTTCCCCCCCCCAAAGCAGCCCTCTAGTAGGCAGCAGGCATGGCTGTGAGGCGGCTGTTCCTGAGAGCAAGGGCAGAAGCTCACGCCTCAGCTGCCCATCTATGATCCTCCTGCAGGGAGCAAAATGGGGTCAGACGGAGCATCCATTAAATGTGCCTCTTTCTCTCCACTGGCTATATAGGAATGCAAGATAAAAACAATAAAGCTATTAAATAAAAGGGGGACTATTCAAGCACCTGCATGTATATGCTTAGAGTCAGAGGCTTAAAGTCACAATTATCTTGTGTGTCAGGGATCCCTCCTCCTCTAACAGAGCACTTATTTGAACTTTCTGGAAAGCTGACAAGTCCTTTGAAGCCCTTGGACAAGCTACTGCGCTGCAGAACCGCTTGTTTAGAGTGTGAAACTTCACTGACACATGCTGTGTAGTGGGTGCTGTCTTAAGGTCATTTGCCTTCAACCTTTCCCCAGGAATGGATAATTACGCAGCATCTCAACTAACGCCTGTGCCGTTCTGGACAAGCTTTGGCACCACCTCCAACGAGTGGCTCTCCAGAAAACCAACCCTTCCCCAGTCACCTGAATCATTTTATGACCAGGTCAGATGCATGCAATTTGCTTTATTCTGCAGATGTATAAAAAAAAACGTGTTGTAATCTTATTCAAGCCCTTTCATTTGCCAAGCTCAGGAACAGAAAATTAGCATCTTCAGTGGATGAGGGAAACAGGAATAGAAAATTAAAATCACTAAGTGTAAATAGAGATTTTTATCTTTGCTGTTAAGCGGAACAACAAAATTCTCCTGTTGTGACCTGATTCAAGGGATTTAATTCATCAGGAAATACTCCATCTCCTGCACAGAGTAGCAGGAGCCTGAGTGACAGCTCCATGCAGCTGTTATACCCACCCACTCCACTTTCTGCCAAATTCAAGTCTCTTTCCTTAGGCAAGGATATTTCTCATCAAATAGTAAAGCAAACACTAACTCTACAGAGAAACCTGAAATGGGGGCACTGGCAAAACCAAAAGGCAGCAGCTTTGGAAACAGATAAAAAGGCAATAGTCCTTAGGAGAGCAAAGGGTTAACCAGGGGAATTCACTGCCAGAGGAAATGATTCAGGCAAATAAATTAGAGGGATTTAATCAGTTTAGAAATTTGTAAGAACACACTAATATCTAGTGAATTTGAATTAGCAGTGGACTCCATTTAAATGAATCAACTTTTGAACAAGTGATACTTTAAACTGCACTCACACTGGCTTTTTTGAAAGGCAGAGCCTGCTGCCACGGGGAAAGGACCTATGTCTTGAGACATGAATGCAGCCTTGCACCGTCACCTGGCTGGGCTGCCGGTGGTGGCAGCAGAATAGTATTTATGTGATGTCATTAGATACACCCTGCTCTGCTTTGGTACTGCAAAACATACAGAGCATTTCAGTTTCAGAAACACAGTTGCTTTTACATGATTACAGGAATGACTGTGTTGAGTAGTGTCTAATTGCACATTCAGCATCTTAGTGCAATAACAAGTAAAATAGGAAATCAGAGTAAAAGCTGCTTTTGTCTTATATTCTTCTATCTATATGGTAGGGATAGCAATCTCCTATCTCATGACATAGCAGCATATGGACTTAACAGTATTTCTAAATTGTTCTGAGAATTCACCTGCAAAGGAGAGGGTGGTGAGAGGGCATCCAGCTCCTCTGGGCAGAGAAAGAATGGGCAAGTTTAAAATCAGCAAAAATAACTCCCCAGAGAAACCCCAATAGCAGCAATACTCTACACCTTGATTAACCTTCCAGAGAAACCAGAGCTGCAGGCAGGACACTGACCTAACTGGATCCTACTAATAACCAGTCTGAACACAGCCCAGAGAGCAGGTACAAGGATGGCATACTCACATAGCAGAGTGCCAAACTGCAATTTAGTTCATCAGGAAGCAAACGTTGATTATTTTTTATTTATTATTTATTTAAGTTCCTGGATGTTAATAATGGATTTTATAGAGTTTTACAGAAACAAAGAGATTTAGAAGGCACCATGGCTACCTTCCTGACCAAAGTCTGAATCCTTCACTGAAAAGCACATCCACATTCCTGTGCCCCCATATTGCAGTAGTGCAGAGCAGCAAAAGACCTTATAAGTCAACAGTTCAACTGCTGTTTAAGTTCTCATATTCTAGTCAGCTATTTGGCAGTCCAAAAACCTCTGCTCAAACGTGATCTTGTGCCGACAGTATCCTTCTGAATCCCTCTGTGCTGAGTGATCTGAAACTACTGAGCTTATGATTAAAGTGAGGGAACTCACACCACATCCACACAACCACACGTTGCTATGCTGAACCTCAGCTATCTCAGCATAGCTCTTCTACTCCCAGCAAATTCTGACTGCACAAAAGTCTCTTGTACTCATGTATGGAAGACTGGGGAGGGAGGTGCTTTCTGGATGGCTCCACTCCCACTATTATTTGGAGACTTGTGTGTGTTTTAGAGCATACTGAAGTGACACAAAACAAACATTAGAACAAGCATTCCTATGCAGAAAGCTTTTCTTTGATTTGTATCTCCTTTATAATAAACAAACAAACCAACCACCCACATCCCAGAAACACTAACAATAACAACCATAAAAAACAACCAAAAAAAAAACCAAACCACAAACACAAAAAAACCAAACCAAAACAAAAAACAAACAAAAAACAAACAAAACAAACAAAAACCAAAAAAAAAAAAAAAAAAACAAAACAAAAAAAAAAAAAAACACACCACCACCAAAAACAAAACAAAACAAAACAAACCACAACATTTATTTGGATTGTTAACTTTTCTAGGCTTGAATGACTGAGGAACTCATACAGGGAAAGAAGCAACTGAGGAACTCATACAGGGAAAGAAGCAGGGCAGGACAGACTGGCACAGTGAACTGGGAAAATAATTTTGTCACATCAGCTCCCTTCCCACTATGTCCAGGAATGCTGTTTCTGACAAGGGAGCTGCAGCCTCTCAGGCTCCTAATTCTCCTGAGCTCACATCCTTCAATGCCAAACCTTTCCACTTCCGCCACTATTAGGTAGGTACTGAAAGAAATCAAAACACATCTTGTTTCTTTATGGAAGTCTGACACAAGCAATAGAAGAAATAATCCTGAATAAAGAGAGATACTGATGAAACACTGACATAAGCAACTTAGAAATGACCTAAATATTCTTTCTTTAATCCTTTA
Source organism: Megaceryle maxima (assembly GCA_024605025.1). Taxonomy (NCBI): domain Eukaryota; kingdom Metazoa; phylum Chordata; class Aves; order Coraciiformes; family Cerylidae; genus Megaceryle; species Megaceryle maxima. The sequence continues at coordinate 89,501 of JANHGN010006638.1, read as the reverse complement.
CAGTTAGGCTTGTCCTAGTTCCCTTTATATATAATTTTTTTTAATGGAGGTGAAACTTAAAAATTAAAAAGTCATTTTACTATACATGCTTTTCCCCTTTTTATTTACTACCCCCCATTCACCTGGTTTTTTTCCTCTTTCATTTGTAAAACAAGTCTGAGTCCCTCATGGACAAAGAATGGTCAAATCTGATTTTTTAACATCTTTCAACAAAATCAGTGAGTTATTGGTTTGTTTGTTTATTTTTTATAAAAGAAAACCATACGCTTTCTTGCTAGCTACTTGGAATTCCTTGCTTTTCTAAAAGCTTGAAGTGGAAAAAAAAAAAAAAAAAAAGACAATTTAACACACTAAATGTTTGCTTACAGCTTAAAGCAGCCTTACAGTAGAAGAAACTTCCAAAGAAGGCAAACATGCATTGATCTATCTGAAAGCCACCTGTCCAGCACAATGACATTTGTGTCATCAAGAAGCGAAATCTGGTTCTCCTCCCTCATCCATTTTCAAGTCAGCTATAATGATATTTGTGTAAAATTAAAAAATGTCAAATATAAAGAATGAAAATTAGATTCCAGGCAATCTCTTATAGCATCAGCACCTTTCCAGAGGATAAGAGGAAAGGCTGTATGAAAACACTGAAATATAGGAATGGTCACCCATGGTGAAGGCAGAAGCCTGTCCAGCCCAATACTGATTTTCTAATGCTACACAGCAGCACACATCTGAGGATGAGCGAAAAAGCCAGGGCTAGCATTACCATGATACTCTTCCAAAACAGTCTCCCAGGTTCAGTTTGTCATTAAACTTCCTTTATGTTTGATGGGAGTAGAAATTAAATAAGATCAGGACTCACAGAAAATGTTCCTTTCAATAATGGAATAATTAAAAAAAAAATTTAATAATAATAATAAAACCAAACCAAACAAACAAAAAACAAACAAACAAACAAACAAACCCCAACCAACCAAAAAGAAGAAGAAAACAAAAAGAAGAAAGATTATTCTGGAGGAAAAAAAACCCCACATATTCCCTGTATCAGAACAACTAAGAAGCAGCACGGTTCACAAAACACCTAGTGTAAAATCCTCAAATGAGAGAATAGCACATGTGCTTCTTGGTTTAATGTAGGACCTATTTATAGAAGGGAGTGGGAGTATTAAGACATAGTAACACTATGAGACATTACACACAAAGAATATCCTCCTTCCACCCCAAATAACACAGCTGACTCAGTGTCAATTATTATTGCAATTGTGTCTGCACATTAACTGAGTTTTCACTAATGTAATGTTATTATCATATATTGCAAGATGGTAGAAAGAGATGAGAGAGTGAAAATTTCCAACTACTGGGATTAAAGAACCTGGATAAGTCATTAAAAACTATGCAGCTGATACTGGATTGTTGAGGAAAGACTCAGTAGCATTTCCTTACACAATGTTCAGCACAAAACCCTACCTGGTGATAAAAACAAAAGCATTGCAGAGCATCATCTCTCCTGCAGCTGAGGAAGGAAGGGAAGGAAACCAATCCCAAGCTACAAAACTTGGACAGAGGAAAAAAGAAAGCAAAATGAGCATTGGATTACATGACCTTTATAGGTCCTTTCCAACCCAAACTATTCTGTGCTTCCATGAGTTCATTACACACACCTAGAACTGCATATCTGTAATGGATTACTGGGTGATGATTATCTGCTAGACCCCAGCACTCTCTGCTTAGGTCAAAGAAGTTGCCTCGAAGCTCCGAATAGCAATTTTCTAAAGCTGGAAGGTGAAATGTTTTATCTAAAGTACCTGTATATCCCATACACTTGAAATGCTTGAAAACAGTACTGCTTAATTTTAATTGTTTAAATATTTCCATTTACAATGGCACTGTATTTTTCCACCACCCACTTAAAACAGGAGACAGAACAGATAATAAATGTTAATACTTGCAAACCTGTATTTAAAAAAATCAAATACACAGAAACTAGCATGCAGCTGAGAGCTTCAGATCCCAGAAGAGAATAATTAATCCAGACTTGTACATTGTAGTAATTATCTGCCGTTACCAATACTCAGGAAAGTTGCAAGGTGCATCCTACTGGCCAGGCTGTTGGTGCCACAGGCTGAGTGTGCAGCCAGACCAAGGGCAGAACAACCCACCCAGGTGCTCCAGAGCTGCTCAGCCTCAGGGCCTCAGGGCCACAGGAGAACATGCCATCTCCCATTTTCATGTGTGCATTTGTGGTCTCACTGGGGCCACAGACACCACACGCAACACTAGAGAGCTTCTGTTTGCGATGTTTGCTTGGAGTGCAACAGAGAAGAAAGCAAGGAACAGGAAGGTTATAGTAGCAGGATGAAATACCTTTATTTATAACTCTCTGTGTGTATGGACAAAGACAGAAGATCTTTGGGGATTAATTTTTTTCCTCCAAATTTTAGATTAATTCAATTATTAAAAACCACTACATATGGAAATACAATGAATTCCAACAACACATATCTGCACTCTGAAAGTTTCCTGAGTTTAGCAAGCTCCAGAAAGCCATGAATGATGCTTAGACCTATTCAGAAAACATACTATGTGTACATACATATGCAAGGATAAGTGAGAAACAAATTAAAAAGCAAGACTGGCTGGCTCTGTTCTTCCCTCCACTGATATTATTTATAATTTCTCTAATGAAGCGTATCCATAAACCCCCTCAAGTCTAGGTATGTGCTTTATTTTTCCCTGACTTTAACAGGCAATCTTTCTTCCCAAGCCCTGAATTTAGAGCACTAAAAGAACACTCTACAACAGTGAGAGGTGACACTAAATTTGGAACTTTTCAGACCACCTTTAGCTTCTTCAAAGATTCTTCAGAAAGCTGTTAAGTTTCAGCAGGTATTTGAGAAATACTCTCCTTAATCTGGAGATATGCAAGCTAAAGTACAGAGCAGAGACATAACTTTTCCAAAGTTATTATCTACACTGCTAAGACCTCAGGTTTCCCCAGCTGCATTTCCAAAATCTAAGCCACTTGCAGCATGTGTTAGCTTCAACAGATGAAGGTAGTTTTGATTTTATTGATATTTTTCAGAATTCCCCCCTTCTTGATTTAAATCAGTGTCTGAAAATTATTTTGTCTACCATGACATTTACTTTTTTCACTCATCCTGCAAACATATTTCACATCTCTGATATTAATGATAAAAAGCAAAACTAATAATAATTACAAAAGCTGAAATACAGTATAGAGGATTTCTAATACAGATGGCTAGAGAGAAGGGAAAGCATAGAGAATTGATGGAATTCACCACATAGATCAGATTCAAATTCAGCCATAGGTCACAACTGAAAGGAAACATGAATAATGGTAGTGTGAGCTCAGTCTATGCGTCATTACGATGAGAAAATCAATTTGGCACTATGGGTCATCCCTTAGTGGACTAAAACAAGAGCTTATGTTACAGTTCAGCAAGGAAATGAACTGGTGGGAGCAGAGACTGTGTTAGCAGATAGCTTGCATGCACCAGGCAACAAGATTTCTCACTTCAGGAGTGCTACATTTACTCACGCGTTCTCAAAAACAGAAAGCTCACAAAATGCATTTAAAAGGCCACAGCAGTAAAAGTGAAATACTTTATCCCAACAGCTCTCTAATAAAGACATGGAAGAAAACAAATTTCATTTTTCTACTGATTTTTTTCAGGCTTACTGAATAGTCACTATTTCATATAATTAATTGTTTGGGTTTTGTTCGAGTTTGTTTTTTTTTTAAGGAGGGTGATGTAAAAGAACTTTTTCCTATACCCTCATAATCTGCATCTCTTCCAGAAAACATCTTATAAACTTTTCTAGCCCCAACATTTGCATGAAGCCCTAGCTGAAATCAGAAATTTGCTGTTCTCTTATTTACCTATCATCATCACGATGTCCTTTTTCACGATGGCCTTTCAAGGATTACATTTCAGTAAACTACCCAAACCTAACTGGAAGACTTGTTTAGCATATAGTATTAAATGAAATAATCATAACATTGTTGTGAATTTGACCTTCATTAAACATAGGCCTTGATTTTGTTCCAAAAGCTTTTAAGTTAAAACACTAACCACATTTACTTTGAAAACTGTTCCTTGACAAGTTTTGTTAGCAATTTTCCTCCTATAAGTTACTTTCAAATATCAAAGGAATATTATCAAATATTATTTTAGGAATATTAACCTTTCACATGATCAATTGCTTATCCACCTTTTAATTCTCATACTAATCTCCATCCTCTCCCACACATTTCCATTTCAAACATGTTAATGAAGTCCACAAAAATAAGCACTACTACACTTCTCTCCACAGAAATTTATTTATTCTCAAAGAAATCTATAAGGAGTTCAGAAGAATCTTCCAAACGGCCACTTCACATTTGGCTTTGTGTCTTTGATTAATCTTCTCTTCAAAAGTTAATCAAGAGTCTCACATTTGCTGAGGAACACATGCAGCCATGTGGTGAATCCAGCCAGCACAGGGCTGCGGAACACTCTGTTGAGGCAGCTACTTCTGTGCCTGATGGTCACTGACACACACAGCCAAGACAGCATATACATAAAGACTAAGTGATGCAAAAGGCCAAAGGGCTTTTGGGGTGTAAAACAGGAGAAACGTGCAATAAAGAGCAAGTTATGGAACAGATCCCACAAAGAATATTATCTTTGCTGTTTAGGAAAATCAGGGAACTCCTCCTCATTTCCTGCTTAGCTCAGTTCTCTCGCATGGTTTATCCTCTGTAAAAATCACAGAGCAGTTGTCAAACTGCTGGTGTAGTTCCCTTGCTTGTGTCAGCAACATATTCAATAAGCTTCATTTGAATGTAACGATTTCAATATCAATAGTGAGCAAGCACAACACTTCTCCATACTCTCATCCAGAGCAGCGGCAGCATGGAAAAGCTCTTTCTTTAGCACCTGGATATACAGCAAAACTGCCTTTGATGTTTTTCTTTGAAGTCAAGGCAGAATTAGCTTTTTAGTAGCATTAGGAGTGACTCATTCACTTTGGATGCCAGCTAGGGTACTCTGATGTTTTATTTTTTAATCTTTGTGCTGTCAAGGAAGAGACAGCTCTCCTGCTAACACCTCCCAGAGCAATGATTATTAAATTCTTAAGGCCTCTGCATCCATCTCAAACTTGCTGATCCTCCATTAAAAGGGTTAAAAGAATCCCCCACACCTGTGTATTAGAATTCACACTGAGCAAAGACAGACTGATCAGCCTGTTCCCAACAGTCAGACACCAACAGTGTAAGAGGAGGTCCCAAAGGGCATCACTGACAAGATGCTCCAAAAACTGCATGCTGTTGTAGCACACTTCTCAAATCCAAACAAGAAAGGAGGATGTGCAAATAAATTATTATCAGCAAAAGATATTTTGGAGACCAATTCATCTACACTTGCTATTCTGATAGTGGGAAGGAGGGTTTTAGGACCCTACTTATTGCATTTCCATCCATGGTGCCTTCCAGTTCTTCCAGTGTGCAGTAACATGAACCACTGGTGTGGGAGTTCAAAGATCTGCTGACATTTCTCCAGGGGTGACCAACACCATGACATGCAGATGTCCAGTTAACATTTTCACATAGCCAGTTAAAACACCACAAGTAATCATGAAGACCAGCATTTCTGCAAGAAAACCAATGATCACTGCAGAAGTAAAGGAACAGTTTCTTCTGATTCAGACACACACTCCCCCACACCCACAGATACACTGTCCTGTACAAATAGGGCCATTAATGATGTTGGTACAGGCTTAATTAGTGGGTCATGGGAAATGGCTGTTCTTTGCAGCAGATGGCAAGGGCTCTCTTCCATCGTCAAACCAGGACTCAATTGTTACCGTAATTGCCATATTCTACTTTGCCTGAAAGATTCCTTTAAAGACTGTCATTTCTTCAGCTGCAGAAAGACCAAAACCCCTGCTGCTCTTTTCCTCCCACAATAGCTGATAAGGAGCTGGATTAAAGAAAGGCAGTAATCCCAGTAAATATAGGATTTCTTGTCCATGAAGGACAAGTATTGTGGCTTCTTTCATAAAGTACTTATGAGCCACTGTAGTAAAGTCTCCTTAGAAAGTGAACAAAATCATTTCCTCTCTACAGTGAAGAAATACCCTTCACGCCTGAGAGGTTCTTCCTACTCAATGGGATTAATTTCAGTGTATTTCAAATTAAAACTCCTGCTTTAAACATAGTTGGCACCTAGAGAAAATGAAACACAGTAGAAAAAAAAAAAAAAGGATTTTCCTAATTTAAAACAAAAAAATAATAAAGTAGTATGTCCCAAATCACTGCTTTGCTATTTAGATTTTTTAACTTCTAACATTTGCTTAGAGGAGGATGTAGAAGTGCTAATGCACATTTTGTCTGGGTTTTTTAATCTTTCTTCTCAACTCAAAAAAACAAACCAAACCAACCAACCAACCAAAAAAAGATAAAAAAGAAAACAAACAACCCACCACACAATTACGTGTCTTACTGGAATTAAGCAAAACCAAAACTTAACAAAACTTTCACTCTGTGAAAGCATCCACTTTGCAGCTCACACTCTTGAGCCTGTCCTACCTGACAGATGTTACATCTGCCAAATTCAGCTTTTTTGGTCAGATCTGTGTATGCGGTCGGTTCTTACCCTGCCTTACACTCCCATACACTCCACTGATGTCAGAAGGTTCCCAGGTTGTGTAATAATGTTGTGCAATGATGGTAAGTGCCAACCAAGTAGGTGGAGATGAGGCCCAACACATTTACTGTGTAATCAGAGCAAATGTCTGAAGGTTTTACCTTGACCATCCCCATGGCATAGCTTCCTTTACCTTTTGTATGTTTCCCACAGTTGCTTTTCAGCACGCAGAGAATGACCCAGAAGCTTTAAGATTCCTTTAAGATTTGGCTTCAGGAATCCCACTGAAAGGTTTCAGGCATCTCAGGTGGGATAGCCTAACTACTAAAGTAATTTTTATTATATTAATTAACATTTAATTAATATTATTTTTAAAAGCAACACAACCAAAATCCCACAGTTAGAAACTTGCATTGACCAGGTTCACAGATAGCAGGAAAAGTTGCACTGCATCAGAACAATTTGGACAAAAAATGTTGCTACGAAGATGGTGTCATTTTCAAACCAGCATCTACTTTGGTACCTCACCAAATAAAGTGGCAGGTGATTGGCACTGAAGGTAGAGTCCACCTGATCACCATCTTAAAATTTATAGCCATTAAAGATTTTTATTTACAACCTGCAGGAGGATTCCTCTACCTTACTTAACAATTGGTTACAGAGACAGTGGAATAATTTTCAGAGATTCCAAAAACTTTGACTGTTTTTAAAAAAGTCCACAGGGGAAAAAGAAATAAAAATTATAGTTATTCAGAAAGGTAAGTTTAATGCTGTGAATGAACTGGAAGAAGTATATGAATTATCACAACAGGACAGTATGAATGAAAACTGTATGGTTCAAACTGACAAATGGCAACACACTGGATACTAAAACCACACAGAATGTGATGACACTGTAAATTAAACATATATTCAGAATATGTCTATACAGAGAAAACAGACTATGATAGTAGGAAGACTAGCAAAGCCGTGACTGAAATCTAACACTGTGAGAAAAGAAAAGTTTAGGCATTTGGTTACCCAAAGGCTATAATAGAAAATAAATTATTTGGTTGTAATAAATCAATACTATTGCAAAACTGTCAGAGAATCAGGGGCAAAACAACATGCAATAATTAAACAACTTCAGAATTAATTTAAAAGAAAGAAACATTACCACAAATATATCTTCAGATTCTGACATAAGTTGGCAAACAGGGCCAAAGTTCTGAGTCTAGCTTATTCATGGTCTTTATTAAATCCTGAGGATGTCTGTAATTAGAGATGTCACTCAAACAGGAAACACAGCTTCAGATAATACAGAAAAGTATAAGCAGAAGTCTACAACATTTACATGTAAAATGAATGCAAAGAGTCACGGAGTTGCTAAGCATCCCCACTGGATAAAAACACAAGAAAATAGATCACATTGGGCAGACTTCTCCACAATGCCTAAAAATAACCTATGCAGAGAGCGCACACTGGAACCAGCAGCCCTTCTGTGCAGAATGGTGATATTTAAACCACAGAAGAATTTGCTTTCACGCTTATAGATGAAAAATTAGTATCTTAACAGAATTACCATTTTCAGTAAATGCTGTATTTATTCTTGCCAGGTCAGAAAATGTAATTGCCCCTGGCATAGGACTGATTTCTGTAGTACCTCTAAGGCAGACACAGGGTCTTGCTGTCCACACATCCCTAAGGAATTGCTGCTGCTGTTGCATCCCTGAAAACAGGATTGTGAAAACTGGTCCTGAAGGGAGAGGGAAGACAGGATTTCACTTTCTGAACCACAGAAGCCTTAGAGCCTGGAATCACAGGCAGACTTACAAGTTGCCACTTCTACCACACTGCCACTGTATTACCATGCTGCTCTTTTTGATAAGCCTCGGCAAAGACTCTCACGGGTGGTACAAGAGCAACTATGGACAGAGCACTAAGTACAAGCATTTTCCAGGAGACAAAAACATGTCCTGCCACCTTCCATACAGCTCTGATTGATCTCCAAACTGTACCTTTTAGTGTGCAAACCCCGAAAAGATCCCAAATGTCAAGAGGAATGGTTAGACACCTGAGATCTAACATCTAGGAAGCCCTGGAGTCCCTTCTTCCAGAATGAAGTAGTACACACATCTCATGCAAACTCTGATGTACCCTAAACCCCAGGGTTAAAAGGACTTTCAGAAGAAAGTGACTCACATAATAATTCATGTTAACCCAGAAGTCCACTACTTTTCTCCTCACTCCTTTCACAATAACAGGTAATACAGCTACAAATCTAGTTTAGAATAAACCCGTGAAGAACTTGGTGTACAGAACATCAAGGTCAAAAGCTGCAGACTGCATGGGGCAGAACATGCATTTGGGTAGGAATCTGCTACATCCTAGCAGAGTCCTAATTAGCAGGCTATTCTGCAGTTAAGGTATTTTTGTAGAAGGTCACAGGTTTGTCTCAGTTCAGTGCCCAGGAAGATATTTCATTCCAGACTTCAAAATCCTATGCAAAAACAGTCAAAAGCAATGCATCCTCATGAAAAACCTCATTTTCTATGAAACAGCAGTTTTAACAAAACTCTTGTTCTTCACCTCTAAGCTAAACCTATGTAGAAACATCCACGTTTTCTTGCAGACCTCAGACCCTTTACTGTGTAAGACAGATTCAAAATTTTTCACTAAATCATCTGCTGAGGCTTATCAAACATTTTCTAACTACACTGGAATAGGATTTTTGCAAACAATGAAAATCACTAATAGACAAGGAGAACCAGTAATTTATTATATTTGGCTTCCAAGTCAACATCAAATTACAAAATGAAACAAAAACTGCCCTTGGAAGTTCAGTATTTTCATCTCCTTAATATGCTGCAGGGCCACTCCACTTCTACATATGCTGTGTATATGGTAGAAAATTTCAGGCACACACAAGCATTTAAATGATCACTAGTACAATTAGCTATAAGCTTGCCAGCAAGACAACGTTCTTCTTGTCTTATGCTAAATGCAATTTTATTTTAATTACTAGCTGCAAGTTACGTAGAAATGCTGCAAGTCAAGATAACACAGTATGTCTAATATAAGCCTTCATGGACAATTGCTCTCATCTTGTTCCAAGTGTGTATGGCTAATTTCAGCTGATTTCTCTCCCTACTTTGGGTGCAAAAGATTGTAAAATTATAAATACTCAGTCTAGAAGTTGTAGCTCATAGTCCTGAACTCCTTAATCTGTTTTTCTGAGTTTCTCCCCATGACTTCAAGGCAGGAATTAAATTTCTTCAATTTTTTCACTGAAGGCTGCCAATCTGCCTTTATGCAAAACATAAATGGCTGTGGAAGAGGTAGAAAACAGAGAAGATGTGATTAAGTGAATACAAAATGAGTTGCACACCTTTTTCCAACACATAGCCCTCTAACTAAAACTGAACACAGGTTCTCAAACAAATACAGAGCTTGCTCAACAGCTGCTATGCATTTTTAGGGACAAAAAAAAAACCCCAAAAAACCAGAAGAAATCTCTCAAGTCCTGTACTTTTGCAGACTGTGTTTTGTCTGGGAAGTTATGAATTCCATGTTCTTCCTGATGGAAAACTCTTAAGGAGCTCCCTCCTTAGAAACATGCTCAGAAGTCTAGGCCAAATTTTCTTACGCTTAGCCACTTCCAGATAGCCACACTTTCTACTAAACTGGAAAGTTCTCTCTGTGCATTTCCCAGTTCTCAGCACATGGACTTTGCACCTCTCTGATCCTTGCCTTTCCTGCAAGCCCACTTCCAGCTTTAGTATAGTTTTCTTGAAAAGAGGAGGTATGGAAGATGAGGCCTTGATGAAGAAGTATGTTTGGGTACAGCAATCTCACATTACATTTTCAGTCCTTAACTAGAACATCGTATGAGCCTACTTTCATCTGGTTTCTTCCACGACACTAGGTCCTTTATAGATCCTTTTACATTTACTACACTCTGATCCTCTCCAAAGGATGTAATTACTACAGATGAATGGCACATACAAGACAACCAGGCGATCAGGCCCAGTCAGCATTAGTTTACAAGATGCAGGTCCTGCCTGACTAACCTCATCCCCTTCTACAACAAGGTGAACTGTCTAGTGGATGAGGGAAGAGCTGTGGATGTTGTCTTCCTGTACTTTAGTAACGGCTTTGACACTGTCTCCCACAGCATTCTCCTTCAGAAACTTAAGGCACGAGGCTTGGATAAATATACTCTGCACTGGATAAAAAACCGTCTGGATGGCTGGGCTGAAAGAGGGGTAGAGAACAGAGCTAAATCTGGCTGGCGTCCGGTCACAAGTGGTGACCCAGGGTTCAGTACTGGGTCTGTTCTCTTCAATATCTTTATTAATGATCTGGTTGAGGGGATCGAGTGTACCCTCAGTAAATTTGCAGATGACACCAAGCTAGGTGGGTGTGCCAATCTGCTAGAGGGTAGGGAAGCTTTACAGAGGGACACAGACAGCTTACATCAGTGTTCCGAGGTTAACTGCATGGCCTTCAACAAAGCCAAGTGCCAGGTCCTGCACTTGCATCATAACAACCCCAAGATGCACTCATGGGGATGCGTGGTTGGAAAGCTGCAAGTTGGAAAAGGACCTGGGGGTATTGATGGATAGTTGACTAAATATGAGTCAGGCACGCACGCAGGTGGCCAAGAAGGCCAATGGCATCCTGGCTTGTGTTAGAAACACTGTGACTAGCAGGAATAAGGAGGTGATTGTCCCCCTGTACTCAGCACTGGTGAGGCCTTCAATATTGTGTTCAGTTCTGGGCCCCTCACTATAAGAAGGACATGGAACTGCTGGAGCGTGTCCAGAAAAGGGCAATGAGGCTCCTGAAGGGCTGAGAGCACAGTTCCTGTGAGGAGCAGCTGAGGGAGCTGGGGTTGTTTAGTCCGGAGAAGAGGCGGCTGAGGGGAGACCTTATCAGTCTCTACAACTACCTGAAAGGAGGTTGGAGCGAGGAGGGGGACAGCCTCTCCTCCCTGGTGACATGTGACAGCACCAGAAGGAATGGATGCAAGCTGTGCCAGGGGAGGTTTAGGCTGGATATTAGGAAACAGTTCTTCACTGAAAGGGTTATCAAACACTGGAACGGTCTGACCAGGGCTGTGGTGGAGTCACCATCCCTGGAGGCATTTAAATGGCCCTGGTGTTCAGGTACATGGTTCAGTGGTGAGCTTGCAGTGTTGAGTTGAAGGCTGGACTAGGTGATATTGAAAGTCTCTTCTAACCTAAAACATTCTGTGATTCTGTGAATGATGAAATTCATGGCTTTGATTCAACATGCACAGGCTTGCAACTTGGACGTCTGGTTCCAGAGATTTTTTTTTTTTTTTTTTTACCGTCCTAATCCTCAAAAACTCACCCAGTTATTTACAGAGCATCCTTCATCCCTTTCCTGGGTATCCTTCAGTGCCTCCCCCTACTGACTATACATGTTAGCATTGCATCATCTGAGCATTTTTAACTCAGGATGTCAGGGTAAAACACCAAACATGTTCTTTAGAAACTATCTATAGTCTTTTACTTAGTAACTTTTTTTTTTGTTTCATGTTTACCTACTTGGAAATACTGTTATGTCTGGGCAGTAGTGCGCCCAAAGAGAAGCGTACAGTTCTGCAGCCACAGCAGAGTAGCAATACTGGAACTGTACCATCTGGGGAATTCTTTCCAGGTGCAGACACACAGAAACAAAACAATGGATAATAAGAGTAGAGAGGCTTGTTGGATCACATAGATTTAATCTTTAAATTAAAAAAGAAAATAAAAATGAAAGTGTAGATTAATTTTCACCAATAAATATTACTGTTGCATCTGCCTTCAAGCGGGAACCACGAAGTGTTAGATAAATACCTAGTCAGGTCATCTAGTTTCACTGCAATTTCTGGAAGAACATGGTAAGGTCACCTGGGAAAGCTATTCTGAAACTTCCTATTGTAATACCAACAGCTTTATCTCCCTCTGCAGTGCATATCAGGATTTGGTCTGCTCAGAGATGTTTTGCAGTGAAACCAAAAATGTGTGCAATTTTCATTCAAAATTTCGACTTTAACTTAATCCAAATCCAAAACATACACAACATGCCAACCAAGTGCAAACTGATGCAGCAAACCAGACCAAAATGATTCTTAATCTTATTTAATTTTTATTAAATTTATTATTATTAATTACTAAATTAAGTTAAAAAAATTAATTTAAGATCTTATTTAATCAGGCAACAGAAAATCACTGGAGCCAGGAATGGAAATAAGGAGTTGTAAGTGGATGATAACAGCTAATACATTGCAGCCATCAAGTGAGCTTCTGCTATAGGCAATATAGGCAATATAAGCAAAACAAATGTAATCCTGATTTGTCAGACTCGGAAAATACCAATCTACAACAAAAGTTTCCAGAGATTAGTCATGCAACACTATCCGTGTGTATTGGTCACTCCTGGAACCATGATTTCTAGTCCATACTAAGTTATTTATACTGATAAACATGGTATAAGGTGGGGGGTTTTGTTTGGTTTGGTTTTTTAAGGTTTCTGCTACAGCTGGGCAGTGATACAACCCAGGAGTTGAGGAAAACGTTTACAGCTCTTAGGGGATGCCCTGGGTGTGCTGGTGGGGAACAACTAAGATTCAGCCTACTCTTACCCTACTATAAATGCAAGACTCATAGCAGTGTAAGCTATCTCCTACTTAAAACGCGCTAAGTGCACAGAGAGAGGAATTGTGGCGTAATCAACGAGCTGTAAATCCATGGCGTAGCTCTCCTATTAGTTGCACAAACAGCCATACTAAAGACAATATCTCATGCCTAAAATATTACCTTAAATAACTAATACTATTTTAACTTCAGACATAGCATTTGACTGAGACATATTCCATCTCACGAAGTTTAGGACTGAATACAAAGTGAAAAATCTTCAGAGGGCAAACCAACACTAAAGAATTAGACGTGACAAGGAGCTGTTTTACTCATTTAAAAGTAAGAAACAGAAAAAGTGGAAAAAAACCCAAAACAAAAACTCACCCCCACCCCAAACCAAAACAACAAAAAACACTGCTCTTCTTCAGTACCTTGTTTCTACAGAGGAATCACAAATAGAGCTAAATGAACCCTGCAGCATTCAAGTCATGAGACACTTGCACCCCAAGGATCTAGCCTGCAAGGTCTGTAGCTGAAAGCTTCCCTGGAAGCTCAGTTGGGTACTCCTGTGGCCACATGAACTTATTGCCTCCCATGGCCAAATCCCATCTTGACCAGAGCTTTGATGTAGAAATGCTTCGGACTCATCTAGCATGAAATTCCCCCATAAGACAGAATTTAGAGCTTAAAATCAGAAAACCTTGGGCTTATAGTGATTAAAAAACTCAAAATATAATTTTTAAATTAATTCAAGATAACAAGGGAAGATGGAAGAAAAATTAAACACTTTGTGCAAAATGTTTCTGCAAACCTTGAAGCCCTTGAAGGCAATTCCTTGATCTCATGCTCAGATGCAACTAACTCAGCGCTAGTTGTCAATGTGTAGTCAAACGTTTGTCTTTCCAAAAAACAAACAAACAAACAAATTGCCATTTTCTTTATTCACTTTTATTCTATAGCAATACATCCTGTTCTTATACATTCTTTGGACATTACAAGCAGGATGTGATGGGAGTATTTCCTGAAGTAGGAAAGAGGAGATGTAGGGCTTCTTTCATCCCCAATCTAGTTTCTTTCTGGAATTCTCACTGCAGAAAGTGATGCTTTCCCTACACTTCTACCTTGTGGTTTTTACATAAACACATGCAAGGCTCTCAGCTCTGACAACTTAGGGCAGTACAGCCTGTGACTGCAGTGTTTGTATATCCCTACAAACTGCTCCACAGCTTCAAAAAACAAGCATTGATTATAACAGCAGAATTAAAAAAACCTCAACTGTTACTACATAAAACAAGAACATATTCTCCAAGTGGAAACAAACAAAAAGGTCAGAATAAAAGTCACAACAAAATCCACAACCAGAGCATACTATAGAACTCAAAACTACCAGCATTTTGGCTTTAAAAATAAGAGAATTCTTCAGAATTTGAAAGCACTAAAAAGATTAGATAAAAAGGCCACCCCTAAAAAGCAACGCACCTCTACAAGATGACTGTAGTGAAAGGAGAAACCAGGAACTAATGGACCTGCAGGTACCAGAGCTCACAGACTGATATGATCACGATGAATAGCTGCACACGAGGTACTCACCCACCCCTGACATCCTCTGCCACACCACAACTGCGAGAGCTGCTGGGAGCTCGTAACAGTTAGCTCATGCCCACAGTGGAAGGAAATGAATTTTGAACTGAAAAATGAAGTGTTCTCAAGCAGATGTGTCATTCTACAGCAGACTATTTCCTGCCCAAAGGCACAAGCCCCCATTAATTTCACAATGACACTAGGAAAAGGTCCTCAGGCTGCCTGCAGGTACTGGGTGGGCAGACAGGCAGAGCCCTTCAAGAACCTACAGTACAGATCACATGGTCTTCAACATTGGGGCATAACAAAGAGCAGACATTTCTATCTACCGTTACTTCTGTGATAACAACCTTGTTAAATGTGAAATGCCATGTTTTTAAAGTTTGAATACCTAAAAATAAAGGGAGACACCCCTCAAGGTTTCTAAGTAATCCTGAAACCTAAACCCAGTATGCAATCCTTCACATAGCTAAGGCAGAGAGATGCTTGGTTTCGCAGGGCTGGAACTACACAAGGTTTACCCATCAGTGTGTACTTGTAGCCAAGAAAGCCAGTGGTATCCTGGGGTCCACTGAGAAGAGTGTGATAAGCAGGTCAAGGGCTGTTCTCCTCCTTCTCTACTCTGCCCTACTGAGGTCACATCTGGTGTATTGTGTCCAGTCCTGGTGTCCCCAGTTGTTGAGAGACCAAGAACTGCTGGAGAGAGTCCAATGGTGGGCTACAAAGAGTATTATGGGACTGAAGCAGCTCTCTCACAAGGAAAAGCTAAGTAAGAGACCTAGAGGGCTGTTTAGCCTGACAAAGACTGATCTTAACAATGCTTTTTGATGTCTAAAGGGTTGGGGTCAAGAGGATGGGGCCAGTCTCTTTCCAGTGGTGCCCAGTGACAGGGCAAGGGGCAATGGGCACAAACCATGAAAGTTCCACCTAAAATAAGGAAAAACTTCTTTACTGTGAGAGTGACAGAGCCTTTCAATAGGCTGCCCAGAGAGGTTGTGGAGTCTCCATCTCTGGAGACTTTCAAAACCCACCGGGACACATTTTTCAGCAACTTGATCTAGGTGAACTTGCTTGGCAGTGGGGTTGTACTAGATGATCCCCTCTCAGTTTGTGATTCTGTGATCCACACTCACACTACCTTATGAAGCACCCCTACAAAGTTGCACTGGTCTCAAATAAGCCTGCACCATTCCAGGCCCATAACTTGTACTGATGTGCCCACCCTTGCCCCTTCTACGTCTATGAGGATTTTCTTTTGCTTTGAGGTCAGAAGGCACTAGAATTCCTCCATAAAACATACACCATGAATGGTTCTTCCCTGTTGATCCAGTGAAGTATTGCAAAACTATCAATTTCAACGCAAACCCCCAGAAGACAAAAATGACACTGGCAATTGATGCAACCCTGACAGTCACTAAAGGCAAACACGCTCCTGTGGTGGCAGGGTGAGGCAGACAACTCACCCATGACAACTGTTGCAGGAACGTTTCTTCAAGCACTGTCATTCAGTGACCTGTAACTCCCAGATTCAGCCAAATGGCATGGATGGGAAGCACAGCAGACAGGATGGTCAAGCCTTATCCCTAGACATCTTTTGAACATTCAGAAAGTGCTGCTGAGACCGCTCTGGTTGTATCCATCCATGGCAGCATCCACATGCCAGAGCTCCTCCAAAATACCTCCTTCCAGGGTGGTTGTGATGTTGTTTCATTAAAGGATTATATCAACAACTCAGAGATAATAAATTCACAGTGACAGTTTTAACTTTAATAAAAAGCCTTTACAGATTTCATAAATATCATAATTAACACGTAGGGGAAAAAAAAAAATTACTTGAGAAATGTTACTCTCCAAAACAGTATTTGAAAAGGCTCATTTATTAACAAGCTCTACACAGCATCACTTCTCCTGCCCTCTTCCCGTGTTTAACGTCCTAAGGATAGAATGATTTAGTCTAATTTAGGGATTCATTTAAGAAAGTAATTTTGTAGAACACATTTGCCTGTCATACACAGGTGGTCAAATCATCTCACCTCACAGTCCTTTCTAGTCTTAAAATGTAAGAAATGATCCATTTACTGAAATTAACACAAAAATATGCCAATTTTTGCAACAAGTCAGTAAATAACTTAGATTGCCACTGTATTTAAAGTGATAGAAGGTGGTAAAAGCAGATAAAGTCTCAAGGTACTACAATACTGCTCAGTACAATTTGCTCTTTCGAGGACGACTTTGTTGGGTTTTGCAGTATCAGAAATAAAATGTGTAACCCACTGTAGGATGGATAATTCCAGTACAGCATTTTAACCAGTTCACAGAACATCGGCGTATTTTTAGGAATAACCTTAATTTAAAAAGGGCACGTCAGTCTCAGCCTGGGTTAGGGCAGAAGGTACAAGTAAGCTCTTTTCCTGCACAGGAAAAGCTCTCATTTCGAAACAGCTCTATGCTACTAATTACTTGCTTATGACTCAATATGCTATTATTCTAACAAGGCTGGTAGTGTAGAAAGGGATGATAAATTCTTACTTTAAGGAGACAAAAATTGGGCAAAAGCCTTCTAGATGGTTTAGTAGAGTCTCATTCCAGTAAGTCACATGACATAGACCAACACACACAAATAAAAAGCAGCTAAGAAACTCTATGGAGTGAATGTGGTTGGAAGAAGGATGAAATGCCAGAAGAAACTCTGATCACATTCCCTATCTGCTGCTGACTCAATACAAAGAAGAACTACCCATCTTTATTTAACAACAAGAACTACAAGCTTCTGAGTGGATGTGTGATGCCCAAGAAGGAGCAATAAGTGCATTCAACTAAAAGCTCATTAGGGGCCCAAAGTTGGTGCCAGCATGTGGAACTGCCGGTAACCTGGTAAAAGATCTGGTAAAGAGAAGGAAATGCACAGGGAATGGAATGACTGAAAGCAATATGTAAAAGTTCCAAATCAATGAAACTAAGAGTTGAAAATTTGGGAATCTGGTCAAAGCAAAACAAACACCACGACTGCCCTGGTTTGAGAACAGAACTAATTCTGTTCAGTGATTTTACTTTTCAGCTCAGTTCTGCTAGCCAGCTGCACTGTCTGAAATTGGAAGCAGACACTGCTGGCAGAAGCAGGCTTCTAGCAGTGGTAACCCCCCATGTTTAGAGTTAATACCAAGGACTGGGGTGCAGAACAAGGCCACTGCTGGGTCTTGTGTACCACACTGGGGGGTGCAGAAAGTGAGAGATTGTACCTGCAGGGAGGAGAGGCCAGGAGAGGTGACCCCAAACTGACCAACGAGGGATTCCATTCCATATACGTCATATTTGGTATAAAGCTGAGGGATCTGGAGGGTGTCTCGTTTGGGACTCCTCTCCTGGCTCTTTGCCCTCTTGGACCACTTTGCCAGCTTGATTTGACTCAGGTCCTCTTTTGAATCCTTCCTCAGAGCATCCAAGCAAGGAGGACTCTGTCTGCTGTGCCTTCAATCCAAATCAGTGCGTTCCTGAACCTGATACCAGAATCCAGCTCCCAAACAGTTTCCATCTGCTGCAGGGCCCAGTCTGGGACTCTCCCATTGCCTCCCATTCCCATTTAGAGAACCTAAATAAAAATGTTTTGATTACTAATTTATTATATAGATATTATCTACATACTTTAACGATGAGAATAATACACTTCCATACACCTTAGGTAAATTAGATTCAATTAGTGGTCAGTTTTATCCCTTGATGCTCCTTATTCCATGGCGGATGTCTCCAGTTGAGAGAACACATTCCTACAGCAGAGCTTTTGCACAGTACTTGAGGACGTCAAAAAATATCAGTTCCTGAAGATTAAAGGCCCATTGTGCCAGGGGCATCACTGCCCCTGTTAAAAATAATCTCCAAAATGATTACTCTACTGCTCTATGTCATCACTGTTGCTATGACAAAAAAAAAAGTGCACTTCCCACTTTTTCTGTTTCACTTCAGCAAACAATGTATTAAGGACACTCTCCACGCTAGTGTTAATGAATCAAGCCTGTAATTGTATCCAGCTATGATGAGCTGTTCATACTTTGTTGATACAGGGTAAAAGCATTCCAAGGATGATCAAAATGAAGAATAATCTGTAGTATATGCAAAATGATTGCAGATTATCCTTAAAAATGGGTAGTCCTCCTCCTCTCCATTTGTACTGGAACATTGCATAGTCACGAGATGAGTTCCATGAATGCCTGAGCTCACACAATAACAAAAATCTTCTCCATTTTCCCAAAACCAAAGCATCAGAGGGTTTGAAGTTAGAAAAAGCAGTAAGAAATAACAGTATTTCTGTCCCACACGCTGGCAGCCAGAGGAGGCTCAAATTTAGTAAAATATTAGTTAGGTTGATATGAACTATGGTACCACCTCAACAGGAAATTACACATTTCTTACTCCTCCCCACAGAAAGTAGAGGTTGCAGGACTGAACTCTTAAATCGGTGCAGCTCTGGAGAGCGAGGACCTCTCATCCCACCTCCTGCACCAGTCCTCCTCAAATGGTTCTGCAGTATTCAGAGCTGCTGGTGTATCATTTGTCAAACAAGAGGATGATAAATGGGGATGTAGATAACTGGATGGCAGAAAGAGATGGGCACCACCAAGAAGGGTCACCCTTCCCCAGGTCAGTTGAAATGCAGATTTAATTGTAAAAGTAGAAAGTATCATTTCTTACAGTATAATGTGTTTCTATCTCTACAAGTGAAAAGGTTTTTTTAAGAAAAGAAAATCAATTGTTATGAAAGTATTAAGGCTACTTCAACAATTCTGCTACAAAACTTTAAAAGATTCAATCTGTAAGGAAAGCTTTTGAACCTTTAACTTGTAAATTTTATTAATAAACCCACCCGCCCTTACAGTTTTACCCAAGACATATGCAAAGAAAAAGCAAGGACTCAAAAAAAAGTGTAAAATTGTTGCTGTTTACCTTTTTCTTCATGTAATGTGAGTAATGTTTGTGGAGTTGGAATACAATTACAGCCAACAGGTTTTGTAATTATCAAGTGTCTTAGCTTCACTGTACACTTAATCACCTGCAAACACCATTTGCTGCCTTGCATACTCCTCCACTGCAAACATTATCTTATATTAAGCAAGATGAAAGTAAACAATGTCCTAAAAGCATAAATCTAATTTTACAGAGTACAGTCTTAAAGAATAATGACTGAAAGAAAATCCGAAATGTGTCATCCCACACATTCAAAGACGGCAACATGACAAAGTGAGGTATATTCAGTGTAAAATGCAAACTGGCAAACTTACAGTATTCATACTGCAAGTTGGATTACAGACTTTTTAATAAATAAATAAGTAGACAGATAATCTATAATATATCTCTGCTTTAGGCACAGCTTTGTGTCTGTGCAAGCTTAACCAATGCAGTATCTTTTCCCTGTAACTGCTTGGGTTAATGATACAGAAATGCAAGTGCTCAATCTTTGCTTATTTTGAATTCTGAGCCTGCCATTCCTTATTAATCCCTCTACATTTCTTTTATGAAGTGCTTTTGTTAATGATCCTATGCTATATTGGGAATGATAGTGCAGAATGAAAATGAAGCGAAAAGCATACTTAGAAAAATAGCTCAAAACTACAGAATTACTGAAATGAGTGACCTTCATAAAGGCAGGCAATCATATAAAACTATAGATACCCATCAGCTCTCAGAATATAATATGAATGTACATTTTTGAAGTTTCATTACACGAAACAGCAGAGTGACTTGGACTGTGTCACTAAATCTCTGTGCATTTAATAATTCCAATATTTGGCTGGCAGTTGTTGATGGATCTGATAAGAACAGCACATCAGTACTACACAAGAAACCATGAGGCAACTCTCTGGTCATAAAGAGGACCTCTAATTAACTTTACAATAGCCAGCCATGTTGATCCCCTCCTCATTTTTGGCACAGAGGAATTCACAGCCAATGCCACAACTCTGGCCCTAAAGACTGCATAGCTGTTCCTGCATCTGTCACCCCAGCCATCATGTAGAGATGATAACATACCTGCTCAATCTGAGAAGAGAACCCATGATGCCTGCCAGCCTGACATTATCTTCTGGTACACCAAAGAGATGCTACCAAACAAGATTTTGGTGAGGTCCTATCTGAAATACTTTTTAATCAGGTCACTTCTGCTCAAAAAAGAAGTATCCAAACTGGAAAAGGTGCAAGGAGAGGATTTGAGGACAATCAGGGAAGCGAAAGAACACATTTTTCCTAGAGATTACAAGCTTGACATTTTTTTAGTTCTGTGAACTGAAAGCCAAGAAAAGCCAGGATTGCTCTTCCAGCAAAACCACTGGGGAGTGGGAAAGCATGATTAAGTCAAAGGACAATGACAGCAGTGGAGTAAATGGGAGTAAACTTGTCCATTAAGAAGCTTAGCCTGGAAATGTGAAGAGGATTTCTAAACAGGATTAAACTTGAGATTGATTACTTTATGAAAGGCATTATATGAGATGCAAGAGCAAGGACTGGAATCAGAAGCCCCTATATTCTCATACTTCACTGATTTTAAGCAGTTCAGATGAGGGTTTCTTCCTATCTCCCCCCTAGGGCAAGAAAGGGGCAGATGGGCATACTTGGAGCTCCTGCCTCCTCCAGGTACGCTCAGCTCACCCTGCAGTCCAGGCTGTTCAAGGACCCTAGCAACCACCTAAATCTCAGTTCCTGACTCATGTCTTCTGCCCATCTCATAAGGAGCTAGGAGGACAGCCAGTGCTTCCATCTAAACCACCCAAGGGTCTGTCCAGGCCCTGGCAAAAACTGAGTTCCTCAATAGTCTGGTAAAACATTGAACATCAGTGCAGCACACTACACAGACTGTAATGCCACCAGGAAAGCTTATACTTTCACACTTTGCTTCAGAGTTCTTGCAGACAATGCTCCAAGGCATCTTCTAGTTTGTCCACATTTTTGGTCTTTTGTTTTGTTTTGGTTTTTTTTTTTTCAAAAGCCTAAGGAGCAATTAAGCAAAAAAAGGGATCTGAAAAATCAGAGCACAGTTCTGCAACACAGGATAAACTCTGTATCACAAAGTCAGTCCAAAAATACATCATGACTTGGATCCTGCTTTTATTTTTCATGTAAAATGAGATGCCTTGGATAATAGGACTTTACTGACTGTGTGAAATTGGGCAATACTTGCCATAACCCTGCATCCAAGACTTAAGTACTTAGCACCAAGTGCTGCAATCAGAGTGTTATTTCACTGTGATTATTTTTAATCTTCCAATAGTGAACAAAAGCTGAAGTCATTAAAAGATAATCAGGATGAGATGACTCCTCAAGTTAAAGGAAGAAACAACATGAAAGAAAATAGAGGCCGTGAGTGTTTCTGGCAAAGTACCACTGCTCTTCACAGTCAGCACTTGTGTACCGAACACCGTCTGGAGTTAACGTATACAGCCCTAGTGTCTTCACCAGTTTGCTCAGACTCAGGGGAGATTAATTTTTCAGAGAGCTCAATTATTCCTGCTGCTTATTAGTAAGCAGCCTAATAAACCCCAAAAGGAGAAACAGTTTCCAGTTGTTGCTAGGGTCTTCATAGGTGGTGTGCAAGAGTTCACACTGACAACAGCAATGCAGAGAAACAAGGAGAAGAGTCTCTGTCTGCATTTAAAACTGCCATAGTTAAGATAGAAAACTGCATTATCATACCAAGTAAAGGCAAGGTCGGCAGCACAAGAAAAGTGGAGAGTGGTAAAAGTCTTTCCCAGGACCTTCAGACATCACAAGGCCACACAAGTCCTGATATATAGCCAGTCCAAGAGCTGTAGCTGCCCCATCCAGCACACTGGAATGGTAATCAGTTGTGAGACTACAGAAGCAAACATTATCACTAAAAAACTTGCTGGAGAGATTTTGCACCTTACAGCTGTATTATTACAATCATATTTCTGAACAGAAAAGCATACCAATTATTATTTCATAAACAAAACCTTCCTCAGCCAAGAGGAAGCCCAAGCCCCAAACCAATGAACCACACTGGTCTTTTCTGCAGGAGCTGACCCACTGCCTCTGACTTGTTCAGGAGAATGCATCAAGCAAGGGATGCAAACAGCTGAAGAGCCGAAGCGTAGACACTGCAACCGGAGCAGTGTGTCACTACACAACAGTGAGAGAACAGCTGTGACTCATTTCATAGTCTACTGAACATGAAATGAGTTTGTTTCCATCTGTGATAAACTGTGCTACAGCTTGCGATGAGTATCAGGTCATGTCTTCTAATACCATGGTAAAAAAGACTAAGCAGCAGTGAGTTCTCTGGTTTCTGTTGCCCGAGACAGTGACACAGTTTTGGTTGCCACTTGACTCACATTAAGACATAATGACCAGCCCTGTAAAAATAAGAGGGCCACGTGTTGGCCCATTCTTTGGCAAAATGCCCCATTCACATCAGCACTGAAGGCGTGTTCACTGCTTGTTGAAAATCCCCAGCTAGGACACAGACAGGGATGTGCAATCCCAGTGAGGAGAAAAATATTTTAGTAGTTACTCATAACGTGCATCACTTTTATAGCACCATCTTGTGAGACCTAATACCTTGGTATTACCCAACCCTTCTTTCCAAGGGACCATAGTAAATCTTTCAGTCTCGGCAGATGAAATATATAAAGCCCAGGAGCATTTCAAAGTCAAAATGTGTCTCCCTCATTACACTCCTCTACTTACTCCTAGAGCAGCTAAAAATGATACATCCATCTAAGTTTCCTCAGCCATCTTTCTACTACATGGACCCAGCACAGCGCCAGGCCCCACAGCAGTAAAACCTGCTTGAGCTAGCATTAGTGTCAGATGGCTGGTGACCAGAAAGACACCCTCTTATGTTCATGGTTGATCTGCCATTTGAGAGTGAAAACAGGATAGTATGGAAAAGCCTAATGAATACACATGGCTTTCAGTGAATATTTAATGAAGTGGCATCCAAATTAACTATGAAATGATATCGTGAAACTAAATATTTTGACAGTCAAACAGTTGGCTTCATTACCGCTGCCACCCTTCTTGTGACATACACAATTATTATGTCATTTCATGTCCCGACAGTCAAAATGTTTGTGTTAGGACACAAACAGATAACAGGCTAATTTTCCTTCCAATTCTGAATGCAAAAACCTGAAACATTGTGATTTTCTGTACAGTACAAGTTTCAGTTCATGGCTAACTCAAACTGTCATGCCTTGGCAAACCGGTACATTATCAAACTTCTCCTCAAGAAGCATTCTGTTAGCAGAAAGTATAGGTGTTTTTAATGAAGAAATAAAGCTTCAACAGAAATTCTCAGAAAGGCTTTAGAGTTGTGTGCATCTGTGCTACCACTGTGCCAGTAATATACTTGTTTTAGTCACATTGCAACAGAAAAATATTAAAATAAAAGTAAAAAATTACATTTTCTCCAGATAAATGCATTTAATGTGCCTCAAACACAACCTTTATTTTTCCCTTCACTCTTTGATCAAATGCCAAAGATGTGACAGACACAGTACAGCTGTAGGAGGTTCCCAAACTGTGATACACATGTGTACCACATTCTACCTCAAAGTGGTACCCAAAGACTGCCTCAACAGCCTAACTTCTCTCCTTAAGCACAAGCATGGCTAGGCACAGTGCCAGAAGCCGCTGCTGCTGACAACAGTAGCATCTTTGCAAATTTAATTCAGGAAAGCCAAATTTTTAGCATAGGACTGGAAGTCACAGGCTTCTGAAGTTTAACTGCAGCCTATAAATGTTTCCCTGAGCATTCTCAGGTATATCACTGTCTTTCATCTGTCTCATACATGCCCTTAGTTTTCCCTTCACAATTTCATCTTGGTGCCTTTTACAGCTGGCCATTAAAATGAGTTTCATACAACTACATCCAAACACCTTGACAATAACGAGCATTTTGCTTCACAAATCTTTTTAAAAAGGTGAACAGACATTAGACTTAGTGTGCATCCTGCTTTTGTATCATGCTGCACCGGTCTTTAAGAATCAGAAGGGCTGAATTCCACCAAGTGTTGCTAAAAATTATTTTAAAAGGAAAACCAGATAAGTGAAATGCAGGAGTCAAATCCTGTGAAGTTTTTATACATTTAAGAAAACCTTCACTCTTGGAAGCAGAAGGAAAAATAATTAAACAAAGAGAAAAACAAACAAACAAAAACACACAAAAAACCCCCAACAAACTAACCTAAACCACCACAAAAACACAGTGCAGCCAAAACACCAAAATGGACCCCTCCCAAGAAGGCTACACCCCAACCCAAGTGCAGTCTCCTGACAGAGGACGAGGACATAGCAGTGCTTGCAGAGGGGAGAACTGAAAGCCCATTTGCTTCCCCATTTAAGCAAGCTAGACCCTGACAGACAGTGATAGAGTGATGAAGAATACCTTTAATTTTTGAGCAGTTTACTAGGAACATATTTTACTCGGAAACTTGTTAGACACACGGGCAAACAAAAGCATTCAAGCTTGGATAATTGGAAGTCAGGTGAAGCCCTGTGCTTGGGCAGAAGCGCCTTCCCTTGGGGAAATCCAACCACAGCTTTGCCTCTATCAAGAGGCCAAAAATTGTCTCTGGAGAAATTATTTTTATGAGCCACCGATGATTCATCCTTGGCAGAGTGATTTAACTTTAGTCAGCAAAGCTGAACTCCAGCAAGAGAAGGAAAATCACCCCGGTCTCCATCATTTTGATGGCAAAACTGAATAGCCCCTTGTTAGCTAGTCCCCTCCAGAGCATCACTGGATGCGAGGAACACTACAAATACAATTTACCAAGGACAGACTAATGCTGGCAGTAAGAAGCTCATTAAAGGGAGTAGCTATCATCATTAGACAGGTAATCCCACCTCCAGGATTTTCTGCAGCACAAAGCTCCTACTACTCAGCTCATCCTCCAAGGGTATAATTACCTTCTGGAAATGAAGCGTGGTTGTATAGGGGAAACTTCTGGGAAAGATTCAGTTTCAAGCAAATCAGTTAAATGCTGAAGGCTTTACACATGCTAAAAAGCTTTAAAAGACTCTGTCATTTTGTCAGTGGGCTGTTTAGCAGCAAACATCTGCTTTATAAAAATCATTATCTCATTTAGTCTTTTATTAGCTTTGTCACCACTCCAGAGAAATAAGATGAACTAATACATGGTCCCTGTTTTGCAAACGTACCATATATGCTCAAAATCAGCAAACGCCTCCTTCATAAGACCAGGTCTATTCTGACCTTGGCAAAATCATTCGAAGAGATCTGAGGGCATGGTAATCATCTTGTTTTTCTTGAGCTGAAATTATTTAAATATAGAAAAGATCCTTTACTGAGAAGGACCAGCAGTGCTAAAGACAGCATGTCAGAGATAATGACTTGCGCAGCTAATCCCCATGTATCACACTGCATATTTACCCCTTGATATAATAAGATCTGTGTCTCTCTGAATAAGAATTCATCAATGCTAATATCATTGGCAGAAAGAGGACAGAGAATGTAAATCTCATAAATAGGCTTCATAAATAATATCAGAAATGTGGGGTTTTTTTCTTTCCATCTAGCTTCCATTCCAAAACCCATTTGTCACAATTCAATAACAGTAATGCTGTCAATCTACAGCACAAGATGATATTTGAAAAAACCCCCCCACCTCCAACTGGAGGACACATGCGTGAGGAAGCCTCTTCAGCACTGCAATCTCCTTCCTAATGTCAGGTATCTTGCAGAACATCAGTATCCCTAGGTGAGGCACGGCCTTTGACTTTTGGGCATCTCTGGTAGGTGAACAATTAATATATGTCTACAGAGATCCTGAGGTACAGTTCCCAGATCCAAGTTGGCTCAGTTCCAGCTCACAAGTAGCATTCATTCAGGTCAGCACACACTATCTCATAGCTCAGTCTCCAGATAAAGCTTTCTCCAAAACTTTATGCTTCCCAGAATGATCCCCTGCCATAATCTAGTGGCACGGTATAAACCAGAATACCTCTTATTTTCACTTCCAATTGAGGGATCAAACTTCAGTGTCTGATGCTGAAATGGGGACCTACACTTTTCTTCCTCCCTCATCTTCGGTTGGGCTTGCAAAGCCCCCTCTTCTCCTGGGCGAAGGGGGAAGAGGATGACATCCCTATAGAAATTCTTGTAGCACAATGGCAGCCACACCTGCAGTTCCCTGAGGGACAAGGACAGATCTGCATGGGTGCCTGCCTTAAAAGCCTCTTCCACAGTGAGTCTGGTACAGACCAAAACTATCAGTGTACCCACATGGCCCAGTGACCACCTGCACAGTATCCGTGGTAAATTCCATGCAATAACCAGAGAGCACAGTAAAGGAGGCAGGGGCATTCAGGTGGCCAAAGGCAAAAAAATTTCTGTAAATCTTCCCCATCCTTGCTCTAGAGAGTCCCCTAACAGCACCATACTTTGTGCACTGCATGAATCTCAATCCATTTTATCCTTCCTCTTAATGGAAATTACAGACCTGGTAGAATAATATCAATAACAGGAAAGAAACTGTTTGCTGAGGTTAAGGAGATGAGCCAGAAGACAGCTGAGCAAGTTAAAATGTTTGCTAGTACTAATATTTCAAATGGCGTAGCAGTCTAATAGAGTAGTACAGAGCCCCATCGCTTACAGTAATTTGAAATGAACAGGAAAACTTTCAAATAAAGCATAAACATGAGACTATTATCAGAGTGGCACAAACATTGGAATTTGTGCCTCGCAGATTATCAGACAAGCATGTCCCACTGTCTCTAATGTATTTGTTTAATTCCTTAAATTCAGGTTAATACAGAGTGGTCTAACTTTGTTAGCATTTTGGAGAACAGGAAGGGTAGAGTTTGGAAAAGCAAGAGAATCCAAACCCTACTGATTTGTAGATATATTTTGTTCTGGTTTGTTATGATGTTCTATAACCTGATATTAATTTCATTGCTTAACTTTAATGTAGGGACTGCCAATCTTCTGAAAAGCCACTGGATGGGTCTTCTGTAAAATATTAATGTTTTCATTTTAGAGGCCAGGTGGAGAGTTTCCACTATATTTTCCATGGAAATTATATTACCAATTTAGTAATCTCTTCTTATTCTTAGGATAAACACCTACTCTTGTCTTTGCCAACAAATGGAAATTAAATGAAATTATCTGTGATCACTTCAGTGCATCCACCAATCAACTCTGGAATTGCTCTGCCAACTCCAAGCACCAAAGGATCTGGCCTCAAATGGTTCAGTGCATGGTAGAAGTGAAAACATACTTAAGTCATGTTTTCCATTTCAGAATTAAAAAAATTAATAGCTTATACTGCTTAAAAACAAAGTCCATGCAGTCATCTGGGCCCTTCATCCCAAAAAAAGGATGGGAAGGGAGAGAATGATGTTTTTCTTGCTATAAATTATCACAGAACTGATATATCCTGTCAAAATATCTTCCAAAATAAATTAACCTTAAACTACTGTACTTTCAGAAGTAGACTACTCTGTATCATGCCCCAAAGCAAATATAAGGATTAAAATAAAAAAAGCAAAACTCACAAGACTGCTGAAGTTAAATTTGTTAAATATTTATTTTCCTCTTTTCCCTTCAACCTTTACCTTTTAACTTTTTTATTTCTAATTTTGAGGGGCCACAGCAAAAAGAACTTTTAAATATGAGCTTGAAATTGCATTTCATTATGTTTTATTTTTTGCTGGGAATGGAATTACTTCTTCCATTATCTCCACATTGGTGCTACTGGCAGCTTGTTCTCAACATCCTCATTTACTGCTGCTGCTATCACACTGGATGAGCCTATTCCTAAACACTGGGTAAATAATTAGCAGCTTCATTCAAAACAAACTCCTTGTCCCTGTATATTTTTTTTCACCTTTTTAAAAAGTAACACGTCATTGGTTTAAATCAAAAATAAACAAACAAACCAACCGCAAACTCACTCCTACTTCAGGTTTCCTGAAATGCACCCTTGCTGCATTTAGCACAGCAATAAACAGCACACCAAAGCCTTTGTGAAATTGTCCTTCAGGACAGCAACTGATGAAGCCACCATAAATTCTATAGATAGTCTTCTAGATAAAAAAAAAAAAAATTAAGTAACAGTTATATAGGATTTTTATTAGTATGTATATTCTTACAAATCAATACTGAACTTGGAACCAGAAAAATAGCTGTAAAAGTATATAGTTAATGAGAGAGTTTCTGGTAAGTAGGTATTTTAATCCACATCAGAACAGACAGAAAAAGTACCTTTTGAAAAGTGAAAAAACTCAAAGTAATAAACGGAGGTGACTACATCATACTTAGTGGACACTGTTGAGAATAAACACTTGCCATTTATTAGCCCACACTTACCACACAACTCTTCTACTCTATGGCTAAATAGAAACCACACTGTTATTATGCAGTAGCTATTACTTAGCTCTTACATTTCAAATTTGTTTCAAAAGTAGTCACAGAGGTTCAGGTCTGTATAAATACCACAGCCATTAGTTGATGTAGAGTTCTTTCTCACTGTTTCCTGCATGTAATGGGAGCTCAAATGAAGTGACTGCAAAGGATCAACCAAAGGATGGATCCAAATTGAATGGCAAGGTGATTCGTGATCTTTCCAGAGTACTAAAAGGTTTATGAGCAGAACAGAAGGCCCCCAACCAACTGATGAGGGATTTTCTCCTGGTAATTTCACTGATTACATAGCATTACATGTGCCTTAGTTTCATGCAATGAGTAATGAAGGTGCGTAGGTGAGAACTGACAACTTTTAAGTTGGTGCTGGTTGAAAGATGATGCTCATACACGACGTTGTGGTTCAAGGATAACACCCTGCCTGTTGCATTCCAGACACAGGAACCAAGGCAAGCAAAGATGAGGAAAACATGTCCTCACACCAACTGAACTTTACATTGGGTTTTACAGCACAATGACTCTGTGAACCAGCAACACACACACAGCCCTGGCCTCCTGGAGTCCCAACAGACATCAGTCTTCTGTATCCAGAAAGGCTGCACCACTGTTCCTCACCCTGGTGAATGGCAACATCCATTCTTCCCTGCGAAGCACAATGGAGATTAGAAAAGCAGAAATCCTGATCTTCCTCCAGAAGGACACCCATGGCAGTGTGACAAGCAGCTACACACACCTAGAGAACGTCTGAAACTTCTGAACTGGCCAGAGGCAAAGTCTGTGCCACACTGAGTCTGACCCAGCACATACAGGATCTTTCCTATCCCCTGCTCTGCATTTGGCTTCTCAGCCTTCTTGTGGCTTCATCAGGCGAGACAAAGCTCTGAAGTCCCTGCCCTTGGTGCTGCTCAGAGGAGAGATATGGCTGTCTCAGACCAGCATGTACCCACCAGCCCAGTGCCATCAGGCTCAACACAAAAAACAGTGATGATACAAAAAGGCTTTTAAGTGAGTGTGCATCAAAACCTTTCAAGAAGCGTCTTTCATGAAGGGTTTAAAATCAATAGAACAGTACTCTTGCTGTAATTACTCATTAATAGTACAGGACAGAAGTATAGTCTGCAGTTGGAGAGAGGCAGAAGGCCAAATTCACTCCTGATGTAAGCAAAGAGGTTGTGCAGAGCACGACAAAAACCATAAACTCTCTTTACATGTCTGAATCTGACTCACAGTGCTCAAAAATCACTGCTGCTGATCACTCAGACAAGACCATGGCAAGATTCAGGCATCTAAATTCATAAATAAAGACAGAGAAAACTTGAAATGCACCATTTATTCTCTCTGTAATTTAATTATTCTTTCAAAGAACAGTTGCAGCCTTAATGGGATATTTTCAATTAAGTCAAATGGTTTCTGAATTTCTTCATATGCTCCATTTTTGTGATATAACTCATTTACAGCTGAGGGAAGCCTCCACTTACGAGGTTACAGCTCTCCTCTTTGTCAGAATTAATAGCAATTCCTACCGCCAACATTCAAGCTGTCAGTCAGACAGACATGTGCTATAAACATCTTCATTTCCTTTTATTTTTGCAGACACCTTTAAACAGCACCACCTCTCAATTCATAAGGCATATTAATGTTACTGCCGTAGCACAACATCTCTCTAGACAGTCTCACATAAAAATAAATGCCCATTTAGCAGCTACAAACCTTACAGCAGTTGGATTATTTTCCTTCTTTATTGTAATGGAGCAAGGGAGAACAGCAGCATAGTACAGCATTGTGTAACATGACTTCTCTATCAACCCAGTGGCATAAAAGGACTATCTGAAAGATGAAGTAACACACTCATTTATATCTGTTTGGCAAGTCTAACAGGCAAAGAACCGCGGCACACAGATTTCTAAAACCAGGACAGCCCTACTCACCAAGGGTTAACCTGTTCATGCACTGAGGCCTAAGCCTTTCTCTTGCTTGAGGACTGTTTAATTATGTATACCAAGTGCAATAGCTCCAGCAGGAAAGATTAAAACAGACACTCTCAGTCTAACACAAGGACATTTAACCAGAACATTGCAAGGCTACAGACCAATGTCTCCCATGTTCATCTGGGTATCATATGAATCACAGTTATTCCCTATGAAAATAGATAGATAGGTACATTTAAAATTTATCTGAAGGGTCTCAGTTACACACTGAAGGGAGGTTTGAAAACAGCTCTCATACGAAACAGGATTATCTCTTCCTGAACGTCTCATGAAGTGCTTAAAAAGTGCTTGAATGCTTTTGAAGTACCAAAGAGAGTATGCAGTGTGTACACCGATTGATATTTTTCATTTACATGGAAATAATAAGAACCTTTAACTTAAAATTGATTTTCATGGGGAACAAAAGCCCTCCAGACCCAACCATTTAGGATGCTTCATAGCACCCCTCATCATTTATTCCATCAGCAGTTTGTCCTCAATACATAATGATTAAGAATACATTTTGAAACACTATAAGCATAACCCACAAGTGATAGAGGATATGGGATATGTGATGTGTTACATATTTTTATTTCTGCAGTATAATCTGCATTTAGCACATTCCTTTGACCAAGCCACTTGGACCCTGTCCAACCTGTCCAGCCCAATCAGGACTGTTTTAACATTCAAAGTTTCTGAGCAGTTCAATAGTTAATACCTATGGATGCAGGGGAAAAATAAACCTCCACACAACAACAAAACCCAAATGCATCACCTTTAGTTAAAACAAAAACAAACAAAAACCAACCAACCAACCAAACAACAACAACAAAAAAAAACAACAACAACAAGACAACACACAAGCCATCTCCAGCAGAAAGCCCAAAACAGCTTACTCCTCCTAACAAACACTTGTATATTCCACAGTGGGGGGGATGCAGGACAGCAGCAGGCATGGAGGCAGCCATCAGAAGGAACCTGCTCTCCCTCCATCCACAGAGAAGGGCCAGGCCTTGCAGAGCTTCTACAGAGCAGAAGAGTTACCCTGAACTCAGTGTTACAGGGTTAGCATATTGTGGGTGATGCTTCCAAGCCCTGGATGATGCTGGGAAATCAGCAATAATGTGGCACCACTTTTCTCACTTGGGCTGCTCCGAGTACTGCAGCATTTTCTTTCACAAGTACTGCAGCAACACATTTGCACTAAGCTGAAACAATCATGCATATGAATGTGCAGCTCTCCACAGAAGATACCAAAATTATTTCTGGACTGTTTTCCTAATCTAGACAAAATGTGGTTGAAGAAAATGAAATTCTCTATAAATTATAGAAAGCAAAAAGAATTTCTATGGTGCTGCAACTGAATAACAGGGGGAAGAGACAAAATACTGTGCCCAAAGCGAAACAGGTGAATAAAGAAAAGTCATTCTTCCTGTGTCCCTTTTACCACCTCTCAGCAAAAAAAGCCAAGCAGCTCTAGATAAAGACCTCCTATTTTCCACCCTGTCTACCCATCACATTAAATTTCAGAGAGAGAGGAAGCATCTACAATTATATTTTACAAGCCCCCTGGAAAAATAAGATAGATTTCTCAGGCAACAGGAACTCTTCAAGTCTTTCATATCTTTTCTCTCTCAAATAGATGCCTTCAGGGAGCTCCCCTGCCCCCCCTTTTAAGCCCAAGTACTGATTTAAAAATCAGGAACTTCAGGCTGACAAGCAGCAGATTCCCAGAAGCCCGGGATATATTAACATGAAGCTCTCCAGTAAGGTCTTGGAACTTTCCAGGGCAGTTATTCTATTTTCTTTAACTTAAGGTGAAGCTGTGACAAACAGAACCTATGCACTAAGTGGACAGTTAACATGCACAGGGCACTCCAAGCAACCTTCTCTACACTCTGTTCACTCAGTACTAAAAGCTACATTTTCCAAACCCTGATCACTGCAGGGATTCAATTAAAAATTAAACCAACAAAAAGATGAAACGCTGCACAGAGCCAGTGTAAAAATTACAGTAATGAAGCACATGCACTCAGTGTAACTTTTCAACAAATATTAAACAAATTCTAAAAACAAGCTAGTAGCAAAGCAGCAAAATACTTTCATGGACTTTTCTCCACATTACACTGCACTTTACTGCATCTGGTCTGCTCTTTTTTAAGCACCATTTTAAGCATTCAATAGCAACATGGAGCTGACCAAGCATCTCAGTTTCTTGCACACATTCATTTCAACAGCAGTTTTCTTCTGAACATCCACGCAGTGTAGGTTGCTGGCATTTACATCCACAGAAAGCAAACAATCAGAGTTCTATACGTCAAAAGTTACTGAAATTACAGCTGTGCTTCCTCTGTGGCTCACCACAGACTGGAAACTATATTTCTGGACCACACCAGCCCCTCACAGCTGGATGCTCAATCTCACATCTGCTTGCACACAGTGAACCCGTATGGTAGAGTTCATTCCCATCAGTGAACGCGTTATCACTCTGAGCTGCTCATTGATCCTTAGCTAGCAAATATTTAGAGAGCTCTGGGCAACCCAGTTTTCCATCAAGCAGAAAACCTGCCAAGCTTAGCCAGCATTGCATGTTCTGTCACTAGGGGCAAATCTCACTCCAGAGATTTAGAAGTGCTAACTGCTCCTGTCCACAGAATAAGAGAGTGCCATTTATTCACAGTACAGCACACTTCTGGGTACATTATTAAATTCCAGCACGTTCAATTTATATCTGATATAGAAGGATCTTGCTGGGCTGTCAAAAACACAGATTCATATTGTCTCTCAAAAACATAACTGTGTTGCTCACAATATGAATCCATTTCTACACTTGCTTAATCATCTTCTGCTCAGACCGGTATCTGAATTCAGTAGGTCAGTTCTGGAAAGTAGTGATAAGTTGCTGTTCATGCTTATTCTATACAAACCCTAGAGTGCCTGAGCATTCCCTTCTAAGGGCCTAGCTCTCACAGTGCTGGATGCTGTGGCGATTCAGTAAAAGAGCAAATGGTAAGATGAATAATACATAAAAAAACAGTTCTCAAAAGCAAGTATCTCATAACATTTTACACTTACTATATGGGATAAGCAAACAGAAAGAAAAGAGGTGAAATCAATTCCTCAGCTGGTCAGTGGCAGAGCCAGCAACAATAGAAGTTTCAGCCTGCTGACTCTTCCAGCATTCAAACAACCATGTTTGTGCATAATAAGCACTACCGTGAGCATTCTCTTTTTTTATCCCTTTTTCCACAGCAAACATAAACCGAATCAACCTGAAAAGCCCAGGATAAAGAACAATGGTAAGTCAAGAGTAAAGGGCATTTGTACAGCAGACTGATTCTTTTTTTCAAATACAGAAGAGCACTTAGCTGCATCAGCTAATAAAAGATGTCTCCAGCAACACGGTACATCACAATTCCTGGAAAAGACAAGAACATTAACAAGAAGGAAAATGAATGGAAAACTGAGAGGTTTTGACTAAGTTATTGTGGTTTTGGTTGATCATTGTCTTTTAAGAGATCCTTCTCTCTTAAAAAGCCCTTGAAAGTGAGAAAGCCCAACCTCATGCCTTTTCTCTGCATTGGCTTACAGGACAAAACATGAAAACTGTGAAAAATGTAATTTTGTAAGCTTGAGCTGGCATCAGTTGCATCTGACAATACATCCACTTGTTTCCAGGTCAGTTCTGTGAGTCCTTCACACTAAACCCTATCCACAATACAAGGTCCAAAGAGCCTCAGCTGATCAGAGTGAGGCTACTTCACATGTGTAAGCATGTCCTGATGCAGTTTTCTGACTTAGCTCTCCCTGCAATGAGCAAGAGTCCAGTAAAAAGGATCTTTAAGGATAATAAGCAGAGGCTGATCAGCCCTCCATAAGAGTTCAACATTTCTAGACAAAGTAGACAGAAGACAAATCAGGTGTAGATTAGCAGGTCTTGTAACATCACAGACACTTTCTTCAGCATTTCATCACTGAATTGTGACTGCTGGACCATGTCAAACACAGAAGCAGGTCAAATGCCTGGCCCCAAAATCTGGGATTACTACATCCCTATTAGAACATGAGCACTCTCAAGAAGTTACGAGGAAGGTCGGAGCCCTGCATAAATATTTTGCAGTTCAGGGTAACTGGCTATTATTGTAAAAACATTCAATTTCCTGGACATGAACAGGAAAAAAAACCAGGACATCTTTCTCTAAAAGTTTGAAACTCAGACATATGGCAAAAGTATGGTGAATACAGCAAAAGGCTTACATGCACTGTTTACTCAGTTACAATATATGAGAGTCAGGCAAATTGCCAAAGTTCTGTGCTATGTCCATTCTTTCATCAGTATGGATAGGACTAAACCACACATTATCTGTCCAGACCTTCATCAGGAACCACTCGCCAATCCTTTTAGCATCTCTTACACAGCACCACAAATACAACCACCTTAGCATGGAATTTCCCCAGCATTGAGGGGATGCGCTTTGCCATTGGCACCATTATATTTACTTTAAAATAGCTCTTGGTTTTGCGTCAAGTTTGAGAACTAATGACAACAGATGGAATTTAAACTTTATGTTGACACCGTGATAACATCTTAGCCCTCTCCATTGCCCATTTATCCTTGGTTTCTATTTCTGAGAGCATTTCTATGTAGCTGTACCATGAGTTGAATGAAGATCCTGTTAAATCTGCAGTTGCATTTATGAACCCTGCCACTGCCCCAGAAAGAGGAACAGGTGTAGCCTTGTTACAATGCTAAAGTAACAATCTACTACTTTTTCTTTTTTATATATGATCAAATAACAGGTAGACACTGTCTCAAAGGGACAAGGGCATAACATAAACACTGCTCATGGTGCTGATTTTGTAATAAACTTGAGCTATCATATATAAAATTGACTTCTGAAACATTTTTTTCTGCATGCATTCCTATGAATATGTCTTAGAAAACACAAACTATGCATGAAATCCCATAGCAGTGTCACATTTAGTAGCAATCCCAAGCCAAGACTTACCATAACTGTGAATGATGCAATCCATCCTGACAAAGCACTGAAATCTACAATTTACATGTTCCCAGTACTTCACCACTGCTTTGGGAAACATAGAGCAAGGCACAGTGGGCAGTACTGGTGCCTGGACATCCTCTCAGACCAAGCATGCTTCTAGATGTATTCCCCAGGACAGAAGCAACAGTGCCCTCGAACATCCCCCAGAAAAAGACAGTTTTCCTTTGAGGCAAACATAGATCATAAACATAATAAAGCACAGATTAAAAGATAAGAGTGTGTAAAGATCACAGTATAATAGTTTTGCACTTGGAAGCACTTATGGGTTTCTCCTGACTAATCGTTACAGATTTCCAATATGCCCGTAACAAAATTTCTGATCTGCTGCGTGTGAGTACTACTGCAGCCAGCTCCAGTTTGATGCATAACAACAAGGGCTCTCTTTGCCACAGAAAGAATCAAACCACTAAATTTTAGGTATCTTAATCCAAAAAAACCGTCTATATTAACCTTTCAGCATAGATCTATTACTAATTAAATGCACTGTAGCTAGCTGTAGTTTTCATTTCTGAACACAACACTATGATAACAATTTGGTTTTATTTATATTATCTCTACATTGCTGTTGTATCCCCTATAGTACCAAATGTCACCACAGTATTTTTAAAAAAGTAAACTAATACATTATAAAACTAATAAATAGTAAAATTTGACATATGCTAGTGTTGTTTAAATAAAATATCATGCCACATGCAAAATAAGTTTCCTGCAGAATTAATGTGAAAGGAAACAAATTTCCAAACCTCTTTTTTTAATGTGAAGTAGAATTACCAATTCTCCAGCCTTCATGGGATGGCTGGTCTCAACCACAGGGAAAAACAGAGATACATGTACCATCCAAGAAAGCAAAGGAAAAAAAAAAAAAAGCTGCCCTTCATCTTTTTAATACACTGCTTAGTAAATAAAGGACAACCATATAGATCTGATAAAGTACTTCAGGTCTGTAAATTTTAAGATTCCTACTGTTCAAAATAACTGAAATCTTTGAAAACCTCATGCAAATAACTGGTAAGGGGAGCTTTTCAGGAACAGTATTTCAGACAAACATTCCTGGCTGCCTGGAGGTCAGTGTGTGTGGGTTTTATCCAGAATCACTTAAACATGGAATAAAAGCTCATGAGAACAAAGAGTGAGTTGGACCTAAAGGCTTAAAGGTGGTCGAGTCAATTTGTAGCTGTTAAATTTTCCTTTTAAAGAAGGTTCCCCAGGCTTAAGGAACTGCACTCAGTGACAAATCAGGATTCAAGCAAGTATTTGAGCACCTACTTAACATCAACTATTTTATTAACAACATTTGAATAGTATAATTTCTGTAAATAGAGCACTTCAATGATCCATTCCCAAGAAACGCTGCACATTTTTGTAGACAGTTCTGAAATAAGCTTTCTTGGCCTCAAACTCATACAAAAAATAGGATTAAAAAAAAAAAAGCTCCAACTAATTCGAATAGGTGAGCAGATGAGGTAAAGGCTGGCCCTAAATCAGAAGGTCACTGTAAAAAAAAAAAAAAAACCAAAAACCAAACAAACAAAAAAACACAACTTTACTCAATATATAACAGAACTCTGAGAGTTTTCAGACCTTCACACAGAGGCAAGTGGGAAGGACTACAGATGAGCCAGGCGATAGCTGCTGACTAATCTCTGCCTCATGGGAAAGCACTGCACTCAATACTGCTTAGGAAAGCTAAGTCTCTGTAACTTCATAGCTCACCACCCCACACTGGGCATTACCTTACCTGGGCAGATGAGCCCAAAGCACCAAGATCAAACAGCACCACACCATACAGGATACTGCATTTTAATTTAAGAGCTTCTCCTTTCTTTACTTCTGGAAGTTTATCTGCATGGTAGAGTCATTCTTGTGAGAGCCATCACATGAAGCTGTATACAAATTCTATAGCCAGAAATAATCCCTGTTCCATCCCAGCTAACTCAGATCCATGATAAGCAGAGGTATGAAAAGGTATCACCATGATACTTCACAGGTATTCAATTTTAGGCATTTTGATGGTTTCTACTGTAAGGGCAAAGGACACGAAGTGCAAACAATACTTCATGCTTTTTAAAGGAGAAAAAGCCTCAAAAAGTTCTTCGTAGTGATCTTAACAGTAAGCAATAAGTAACACACACAAAAGATAGATAATAATGATGCAACAAGTCCAACTCCTTTAAGTCTTGATAACTTCCTACACAGCTGACGAACACTAGTTATGTCTCATACCCCTCTTTCAGACACTCCAAGAAGCAGAAGGATTATCATCCACCCAACCAACCCACAAACAGGGAAGCATTGACACACCAAGGACACACAATTGATACAAATGTCTTTTCAGGAAAGCCTGGATATCCCATATTGTTGCCAATAAACACAAATAAACATAGAAATGTGTTGTTTTCATAGAATCATAGAAATGTCTGCGTTGGAAGGGACCTCTAGAGGTCATCCAGTTCAACCCCCCTGACGACAGCAGGGACATTTTCAACTAGGTCAGGCTGCTCAGAACCTCATCAAGCCTCACCTTGAATGTCTCCAGGGATGGGGCCTCAACTACCTCCCTCGGCAACCTGTTTCAGTGTTCTACCACCCTCATGGTAAAGAACTTCTTACATCCAATCTAAATCCACTCCTTTCCAATTTAAAACCATCACCCCTCATCCCTTCACTCCAGGCCTTTGCAAACAGGCCCTCTCCAGTCTTTTTATAAGCTCCCTTCAGGTACTGGAAGGTCTCCCTGGAGCCTTCTCCTCTTCAGGCTGAATAGTCCCAGCTCCTTCAGACTGTCCTCTTAAGAGAAGTGCTCCAGCCCACTCATTATCCCTGTGGCCCTCCTCTGGACCTGCTCCATCAGGTCCCTGTCCTTCCTATGCTCAGAGCTCCAGAGCTGACCGCAGTATTCCAGGTGAGGTGTCACCAGAGCAGAGTAGAGCAGCAGAATCACCTCTCTTGATCTGCTGGCCACACTTCTTTTGATGCAGCATATCTATGCATTTTTGATGCACTTCTTTTGATTCACATATATATGCATAAGCCTGGTTGTACTTCAGGATATATACATGCCAGAGTACTTAAATCAGATCAAGGAAAAAGGAAATGTAACATAAGTTAGGCTTCTTCACTGGCTAGACTGCATCCTTGCAAAATGCATTCTTGAGAAACTCACTAAAAACATAAACACAGAACCATTTCTGACTATACTAAGTAGTGTTAACTTTGCAGTAGTCAAAAGCACCTCAGTTTGAATTTTGCTTACACAGATTTACCAGGGAAATTAGCCTACATTTGAAGCATAAGTAATAAGTAAATCTTGCTACTTCCTAAGCATGACTACCCCATCCTCAGCAGGTTATACAAAGGTCAGCAGACACCTGCAGTGCTTCTTCAGTGTCACAAGAAAATCATCGGTTATTCCTCTTTGAATAGATGACAGCATCACATCAGTCACTAAAGAAGTCACCCCTAAGGTTTGACCAGCAGTTATGAGGCAGAGCCCTGCACTCAACACAATGCCAATGAACAAACTGTTTCATCTGATAGAGAACAACCAATTTCTATGGTCAATCTACTCACAGTCTTTAGGGGAACAACCTGTCCCCAAACCAACCTCTTGACAACTATGTGCTTCTGGTAAATCTGCTACTACTTCTAATGCTACAAACAATATCCATGGTGGTTAAGACACAGAAAACCTAGAGCACTAATACACAGTCACTGAAATAAAAATGCATAGGTAAGCCGTATCTTGTACCACTACATAGTCTGAAATACCTCACTTTTCTCTTGGTAAAAGTATTTAAGATGCCTCTTCAGAAGAGTATACTGACAAAACCAGATGAAAAAAGCCACTGCCAAAGTACACCACATTTCTGCTGTATTGATGGTTTGGCTTAGATTCTTCAGTGCAATGCAAACATAAAAATAGAAAAAAAAGTTTCACAGAATTTCACATATAGAAAGCTCATATTTTGAGACCATCGTATTTCTCTCTTCATATTTCATACATGTTTTGTATGAAGCAAAAGTTTTCTAAGAGTCTAAGAACATGCTGACCTAGGAACAAAAAATTCAGGAAAATTATATTCAAATGGTGATCCTTTTCATATTGAAACTCTTGTTCCACTGTACCACTGTCTAAGATGAGTTTATCCAATTTGCAAGTGGATTATATGAAATTACAGAAAAGAAGCATAATATTTAGGTTGGGAATAATCATGAAGTGGTTACCATATTTAAATTTTCACCACCCAGATTTCTTAATATCCTTGCTACACCTTTAATTTGAAAATATGGCCCCCTGGTTTCAGCATTCTTAATATTGTGAAAAATTAAAATATTTTATTTGGAATCATTTTCTCAGAGTTGAAAGAAAATTGATGGCAGCACTGTTGGTGAAGGGAGTAGGCTGCAAAACATTCCAGGACTACACCTGGGGAGTCACAAACCTCTGCTTATAGAGGCACCAGACAAAAGTAATTGAGAACAGGCATGTTACTGATTTAGTACCAACTGAACGTTGCAAAAGTTAGGGCCATCCAGAAGTTATTCCCTCTATTCAGTATACATGCTTTACACAGCTTGGCTGTCCTGAAAACCACAATTACTAGGATCCTCACCTCCCTGCTGTTTAAAACTGTCAAGTTCTGAAGCTATTAGAGCCTTTACAAGGGTATCTGCACTTCAAATACTCACTCAAGCAGTAGTTCCATGCAAATGCAACCCAAGGCACTGAACATATCATTCAGGTCCCAGGAAACATTCATGGTGCCATCTGCTAAGGGTCAAACAATAAGGCAACATGTCTGAAAAAAGACAATGTTTACAGATGAGCAAACCTCATAGGTTAACATGAACATTAGACATTGTACCAAGCCACAACCCTGAAACTTCTTCAGACTCTCCATGTTCATGCTGCATTGCCACTATAAGAGCTTTAATTATCATAAGTTAATCACATCCCTGAGGCATTACAAGGCAGCAAGCAATGGTGGATGCCTCTAATCCCTCGGGGGTGTAATTATTTCATAACCACTACACTTCAGGGTTACCTGATTGCCATTATGTAAAATTTTATTCTCTCTCCTTTCTCCACCCAAGCCTTTTAAAATTAAATACATCTCTGACCTATTTTACACAATCCCCATTCTTTCCCTTAACATGCCATGTAGGACTTTGTTCTTCTCTTCAGACAGTGAAGGAAGGATAATCTCCCCCTCCTTCATGGCACATTCGGCACAGGGAAACTACTTGGAGGCAGTACTTTCAAAGGTGACAGAATGGATTTGAACAGAGCTTTATTCATTCCTTGATTTAGGAAGGATTATGATCCTCTGCTTCACAATGAAAAGTTTATAAAAGACTTGTTGCCATAAGAAACCAGGGTCAAATACATACAGACACATTTTCAGCTACAGCTTACACTTCTCTGGTGGAAAGGATTTTTTACATGATGACTTGTTCCTCTCAAGTTGCTTCCACATAATAAAACAAAACAGGATGTGAATCAACACAAAGTTTGTTTGTTTGTTTGTTTTAAATTATGAAGCACTATTTGCTTTCTCCATTTCCAATCTCAAAATCCTGCAGGAAGAGATTCCAAAAGAAACATAAGCAAAAAAAGATCTTTCACTTGAAGAACAGACCTTTCTATTTTCAGAGACTCCCAATGGTAGATGAAAATGACATTTTCCTCACCATGAAAGGTCTGGTTGGGAGTACTAAGAATTTTAGAAAATACAAGATAAATGAACCCTCCTTTCCTCAGCCAGACCCTGGCAGAGTATCCCAGCAACCTCCCACATTACACCCAGGACTCTGAACAAGAATAACCAGGCCAAAGTCAAGACTTTGAGACCCGGGCACTGCTATTTCTAGGTCTTTTAAATACCTGTCTGTGCAGCTCTAGCAAAGTCTGAAAGCCAAAACATTGCAACAACACAGTTCCCACATTGACAGGCATATTAGAGCAATAACTGGTAATCCTCTCAGCGCCTTGGTGGGCTGACCTCAGAGTGTTCAGATGCCAGCAAAGGAGAATGAACTAGACTGCATTTGATCTGATGATGGAAAATTTAGAATATACTAAAAATATCATTCTTCCTCTTAAAGTTTAAAGATCTAAAAAATTGCCAATATTTCGGGCTTTCCTCTCGCTATTTACCAGGATTGAGGTCCTTGTGAATTTGTTTTGTTGAGCTCCCACAGGAGAGAAGGGCAAAGAATTAGTAAGGAAAGCAAAGGGGCGAAATAAAAGGGGGGAAAGTACATTTCAAACTGAGTCTGCTTGCTCGGCAAGAACACTGTCACTCTTTGGCAGCATCAATAAAGTAATCAATAGAACTGTAAGATGTCATTAGATGTCAGGCACCTTAGCCAAATCCTGTGGTATCCGCCATCTGATCTTGCCATCAAGACATTTCCTGGCATCCTGACATTTGTCTCTCTCTCTGAAATACACTTTTAAAGTGAGACCCTGAATAAATGCTTTCCCTTGCACTATTCAGCAATAATACATTGACATTTTAAACTATACAGGAGTCCAAACAGCTGACAACAACTGTCACTGTAGCTACTTAGCATTGTAGCAAACAGATTTTCCAGCATATTTTATTTATGTGATATGCCAACTAGATGGTTACACATTCTCTTCATTTGAATTTTCCAATCCTAAAGTATTTATTTAGACACAAAGGAAATCTTAAGTATTTAGGACCTTAAGAGGTCCGATTTTTTTTAAACAACACTCAAGAGTTTCCTTTGTAAATTTATGGAGGGCTCCAAGGCAACTCATCTTTACAACACCTGGATATCTAAGTAAAAACTTAGGGGCTGAGTTTTTCAGAGTGGTGTTATAAAATTCCAGCTACAGGATAAGCCTTCATCTCTTCTGCTCTACTGCTGTTTGAAGTTGCCACCCAAAGCTCTGCAGTTCAGATGCCAAGGTTAGATGACTGAAGCAAGACAAGATGGAAACTGTCGCTGGGAAGGTAATTTGCCCACACTAAATCTCCCAAGCGAAACTCAGACTCACTAGCTAGAAGCAAACAAGAGATATTGTCTGCAGTTCATTGTTTTCTTTAAGGTATTGTTAATATATCTCCTACAGATAACAATAGCCTACAATAAAATTTCAGATACATTAGAGCCAAGACATCATTATTTTAAAAATAACAATCTAGCCTATGTAATGTGGACTATGAAGCAGGAATCTTTAGGAAACTCTGGTAAGGTTTGATGAGACACCTATCTATGGCTTTCAAAAGTCCTTCCATTTTCTGTTCTCCAGTGATTTCTTGATGCATTTTATAAACATTAAAACAAAATACTGATCTCCTTGACAACAGAAACATTTTATTTTAAGAATAATGACCAAAACAGAGGAAAGTGCTTGAGTTCACTGACTTGCTTGAGTTCACTGACTTGCAAGTCCATAACAAAGTAAGGTTAATGTGGTTTTGTTAATTGGCTAAAACATGGTGAGAGGCAGCCAGTTTTAGCTACTTAAATATATATCAGCTCAGTATT
Organism: Megaceryle maxima; assembly: GCA_024605025.1. NCBI lineage: Eukaryota > Metazoa > Chordata > Aves > Coraciiformes > Cerylidae > Megaceryle > Megaceryle maxima. Next base: position 45,710 of record JANHGN010006638.1, on the reverse strand, counting down.
CCAGGAAAGCAGCAGCACTGATAGTTTTCCAAATCATGAAAACTGAAGGTCCTGTCTTTCAAATGGCTCCAGTTCCCACAAAACTGCAATCATCACTCTAGAAGCCCGAAAATAACACTTTAGCAGGTTGTGCGGTTCTTTTTTTTTTTTTTTTTTTTCCTTCTCTGCTTTAGTTATTTGGCACTGTTTCTTTCTCCTCAAATGGAACAGAAATGAAAATAGCTAATCTGGACAGAACGAGCTCATAATAATGGTAAAAATAAACAGTGCAACACATTTATACATATATAGCCTTCAACTTCCACACAATTGCTTTGAATCTCGCACTGACAGGGTAAATAAATAAAAAAGTTATTTTGCTGTCATTAAACAAGTGCTAATCTGAATGACCTGATTTGGTGGAGTTGCCATTGTGTAACCAAGAACCAGTCATAACACCAACACCATAGCACCTTACTTACCATCAGAATGGCTAGCTCTGGCAGTCTCTGGGGTCAGAGATGGACTGAGGAAGAAATGGAGATTTTAAACATCTATTGTGAAGTACGTGCAAATGTGGAGGTTGAGTCTCAACAGAAGAGCTCACAGAAGTTTGACCAGAGGACTTTGAACTCAGTCACAGCAGAAATTTTCACCAATACTTTGAGGGGGGAGAAAAAGAGAAAGAGGAAAACAAACAAACAAACAAACAAACAAACAAAAAAACAACAACAAAAAAAAAAAAAACCCACCACACAAACCAACCACAAACAGACAGCAGCTGCTGGTACTCAGCATCATCTCCTCCTTCTGTTTCTGTACCTCAAGACAGTTCAGGCCCAGCCTGAACTGTGGGAGAAATATTTATTAGTTTCTTCTAGAGCACAAGTTCTCATTTGGAAATATAAAGTGTTCTTTTCATACTATTTGCCACTGAAGAGCAAAGACTCAGCAGTTAAGAACATTTAAGACCTAGTGGAGTACATATACCTGCTGTCTGCTAAGCACTAGGGAGAATGAAGATGACAAGATAGATGCTAGACTTCAATTCCACAAGTCAAAATGCTGTTTCAGAAATACACTCAATTAATTCCAGTAAGCAGCAAACATTTGCTCCACTGGCTTTAAATTGCAATTCCACAAACCTTAGCTATTCAAACCACAAAGTCACTTAAAATATTCAGATTCTCATCACCACTAGACAGGAGACAGACAGGCAAATTAGCTACGTTTTAAATTTGTGTAGCAGAAACAATATAAGCTTTTCTGATGTTGTTAATCAGGATTGCAATTGCTCCTTCATTTGATTTCTAGTTCTAAAGAAATACAAGAACACTTTGTTTTGCTTTAAAAAAAATACCTATGTGATAAACAGTATGCACATCTCAAGAAATCAGAAACATTATAACCCACCAGGATGTGAACGCTACTCTGATTTTACAAAACAGCTGTAAATAAGGTATTACGAAGGTCTCCACTTGAGACTGGCTTCTTCTCTGCCCAACTCAGAACCAGACTGAGCTCAAGTCATGGGCCATTAGGCTAAGTGCTGTGCAGACACAGGGAGAATGGACAGTCTTCCTCTAAAGAATAGGCAGAATACATGCACGCAGGATGCTAGAGGGGATACAGTAATGCTAGCAGACTGCTGCAGATTTGGGGTTTTTTTAATGCTCTGGAAGTTAAGCCTTTTAACCTAAGTAACATAGGGCAAAAAGAAATATCAAACGAAAGAGAATGGAGGAAAGTGGTCATAGACAAGAGTCTGTAGAGGAGAGAAGTGCACGCACAGCAGGAACTGACTAGTTTAGCTAATGACAGAGCAAAAGGACAGGTCAAAGGCTAGACTTAGTCTAGATACAGAAAAATACAACTATACTGCGCAATATCTTCAATTTATGAATGCAAATTTATACTGGTGATTAAAGAACAAAGAGGGGGCTGTGCCAAGGGGCAGAGCTCCTCTAGCAGTGCCGACTCTGGGCTCTTCCCCACTCACCTGCCTGCAGGGCCAGGGAAAACCACACCTGGGACTTGGGGCAAGCTTTAGCCAGGGCGGAATACCCACCTAGTAAGGTATCTGATACTTCCAAACTTAGAACTTAAGTAGTATAATCTTACACACTTAAAGTATAGAAATGCTTTCATACAATATGATTATGACTTTATTTTAATTCCAAGATAGCAACTCTAGAGGAGTATCTTCATTTCATTTTTGATATTTTTATAGTGGCTTGGTTTTCCTTGGCATCAGAACAGAAAGAAATGCCAAATCCTTCTCAAAAACAAAACATGAGTTGTATTCTGGCAAACTGCACCAGTAAGAAGTCACTGATAGAGGAAGGGAACGATACAGGAAAAGCCATGCTTTTGATATTTTCCATTGAACAGACTGAGGCAGAGTAAAGTCAACTGAATTGAAGAAAGAAAAAACAGAATACCAGATCTGTGAAATTTCAACTACCTACATCAAGGATATTTCTCCCCCTCTTTTCAAATCTGATAAACCCCACACACATGCATACATATATTCATATACGGCGCAAAACCCAGACATACACACATGCACACGTATGCGCACACCTTTACATTATACATACAAAAATATGAATATTGTACCTATGCATGTAGCCTTTACTAAGAGTACATTTTCTGTACTGCTTATAACTAGTAACCCAGTATTACTCTTCTTAGATTTCCTCTTCCTGCTTAATTTCCTATCATATTCACATTCAGAAATTACATATAGAGGATTTAAACTTAAAACAGCTAACACAAATTTGGCTCAGTCTCCTGCTGCAAAAATCAAGGACAGAATTTATACTACTGCTGGACACATCTAGAAGGATTCGAAAATCATACTTAACATCATTTTATTGCATAAAGCATATTAGAATGATGCCACAGAGTGATAACAGCAATCAAGCTCAACAAGCACAGCTCCTGCCATCTGCCTTTACGAGACACATGCTCTAGGCTCCTCATAATCTTGGTAGCCCAAGCTATTTGGACTTGAAGCTCTCCACTGAACACAGTTACCTTCCTTGCTATCTGTCACAGCAGCAGATCTCACGTTTTAACAATCATATTGCCCTAGCTTGAAAAAACACAGAAGAATACATTGGTTCCTTCCACACTACCTGAGCTGGCCTCAGTAAAAACAAAACTTCTTGTCCAACCTGAACTTCTTTTCATTCACAGCTCAAGGTTTCACTCACTCAAAGATAAATATAGCTCAGCAAACAGCAAAATATACATACACACATGCTTCTCTTCATTTACAAGAAAATTATTTAGGGCAAAATCCAGCGAGCCTTTTCATTTGTACTAGCACGAGTCCTGATCAAAAGCTTGCTAAAAGATAAAAGCAAGGGAAGCATAACCAAGGACTTTAATTGGTTTTGGGTTAAGAAGCCATTAACAACCCTAAAGACAGAATATCTGAATTAGCATTTTTGCAAGGAAAAGTCCAATTAGTAGGTGGGAGAACTCCAATGTTGATGCAGTGTGCTTCACAAGTTGTGCTAGTAGTACACTGGGTAAGATCAAGTCTCTTGCTCAGTAATGGTATTAAGGCAGCTCTCAGACTTTCATGTCAGCTACTGACTGAATACTTATTTTTGTTAATGGTAGTAAAGGTATCAGTCCCAGCATCAAGGACAAATTCCAGTTTGAGGGGTTATATTTTGATATAGTTGAATCTCTCTACAGCATCTTTGCATACAGAACAATTTTTCAGCTCTCAATATTAAGAAGCTTTCAGCTTTGAACTCTATACATACTCAACCAAGAGTGGCTCCATTTCAAGAGTCTATGAAATTATTACGTACAGTAAAAACTCTAGAAACATTATGGGTATTGATTTCATTTTCATTTGAATCCATTAGTTAGAAAGAAGCCCCATTCTACAGAGGTACATCCAATTCAGCAAATTTAGCTTTGATTTTTTAACATTATTACCACTAAATTACTTTCCTCTGGAATTATAGCAGGCTGAAACAAGGTAACAATTTTCTCTGAGACTAAACTATATACTGAAATCTACTTGCCACTTGAATTAGTTCAGCACTCCCAAAAGCATTAAAATGAAAAACAGGAGAGAAAACATAAGTAAAAGCTGCACGCCACACAATTTCCTCTGTAGCTTCATACTGCAAGTATGATGTCAAAGACCTTTGTTCATTGACCTTTTGCAAAAAGAGATGATCCAAACCCATGAATAAAGGCAGGTGATAGAACAGAGACAACAGTGAGATCTATAGGGAGAAAAACTAAAGATGATATGGAAGGCAGCAGGACAGTTTATTTACCTTGTACAGCTCAACATAAGAAACCTCCCTCCTGATTGCTGGTACTACAAAGCCACCTTTTGTCCCCAGGATCACCATAATGTCAAACCTCAACTGACCTTCAATGAGTTCATTACCCTGAGATTGTTACACAAGCTTTTTGCATTTATTTCTTTGAAGCTTTGCTCTCAGAAGACTCTGTTGATAGAGCCAGACATACTGCCAGGACCGCTGACACTGTTCATATTACTGATGCTTCAGCTGCCTTGCATACAAGTAAGAAGAACCAACTTCTTCCTGAGGACTTCAAACATTTTCAATGGGATACAGGCACAGGGCAAAGTTCTGTATGAAGTAAAAGACTTGTTATCTTTAAAATGGGTCCCCAACTTCCCCACATACTGCCCAGGAACTAAGACAGATACAGATGGACACTGAGGTCAGCAACAAGCACGCTGACTAAGAAGCCTCCTGGATCCTCCTATACCTATTCTTATGCCACATGACTTACAAAGATCCTCTTGCACAGTCAAGCTGGAGAGGCAGAGACAAAATATGCGTGTCCTGAAGTGATGTTCATTGCACCATCTTGGAGCAGGAAAGGCCATCAACCTCTGTTTCCCTTCACTCTTACATAAGGTGTCAAGACAGTAACTTTGAAGGTGCAGCTGGGACACAAGCACTGACTCTGGCTGTACTTCATACTTCCTTCAGCTGCCCACCCTGGGAGGATACTTGAGGCAGCAATGAATTAACCTGGGAAGCAGTGCAAGCTGTCCCCCTGTACCCCTGCAATCCATCTGCACATGCTTCCTTTCCCCCTAGTGCCCTATGCTTATTTACAGAGAGCATCACTACTTACTTCATCAGGCTTCAAAGCATTAAGATCCACTGGAAAGGGGTTAGCTGGGGCCTCATATGTTCAAATGCTACCACACAGCAGCTATCTTACCTTATGCTGCCTGCTCAGACATTCACAGTAAATGAAAAAGGGTGATCTACAGCATTTTCCTCATAATTAAAATTGGCTTTGAGGGACCTATTAGCCTATGCCATCATCCTGTCGTCTTGCTTCTCCACCAGAACAAGATGTAATCCTCATGTTTCTGTAAATTATCATGATGAGCTATTTCATGAGGGGTTTCATTTTAGCTCTGCACATACACTGCTTCCAAAAGCCATATTTTGTACATCATCACTTAACTACTAGTACCACTGCCATTAGGTTTGTGGGTTTTATTTCATGTGTCCAACCTGCTGAATGAAGTTCAGTACACAGAATCTGACAAACATAAAAATTTCATTCGATACAAGTATTTTTTTTTCCCCCTCCTCCTTCTGAAGTCTGTACTGGCTTCTCAAAAGGAAGAAATAATTATATTACACAGTGTTCAGACATTGGAAACTCATGACAGCTTCTCATTCAGAAGAAGAGGCACTAAGGTAGCTAGCTTGAAGGGAATTGATAAACCACAAAGAAAGTCAAGAGTAACAAGTGCAAGGCAGGTTGGCAGCAACATTTGGATTACAATGCTGAAAAACAACTTTATGAACCTAGCTGAGACAAACAGCTCTACAGCACCTATGAAGTACATCAATTCACTGCTGCCACTCCAACAGATAGAACAAATACTCTCATCCACTTCACTGGAGGGCTCCCTCTATGTAACAGATTTCATGGTAGCAGCTATTTCCCCTTTAGGAACAAGTAACTCTAGGATGCTATTTATCAGGCTACCATCCATCCTGTGCATTCCCAAAAGAAGCAAACCCAGCAAATTATTCTTTTATCTCTGTTTCAAAGACAAAGGAGGGGGTGGGGGGGAAGTTGCAACACACACAACACAATGAAACCACTAGAAAAAGCCATTAAAAGTAAGACACAACTTATTTTGTCATCAAACTCTTTATATGTTGGACACAGACCTTGGACAACAGCACTACAACAGCACTACAACAGCACTACAACAGCACTACAACAGCACTACAACAGCACTACAACAGCACTACAACAGCACT